>SKCR01051458.1:0-261368 GCA_019454045.1 Zanthoxylum bungeanum | reverse complement strand
AGTAAAAGCAAAAGAAAAAGGCAATCCCCAAAGGTAAAGTCATAATACAGCAGCAAATTATGCCTATTCGAAAGCAAAAGATTAAGTAGGCATTGTTATCCTGTCACTTACGTTGAAATAAACCTCATTTATGATTAAAATATTGTGATTACAGTGCAATTGGAGGAAGAATTTCTTTTGTTGGTTCTTTGTTTCATTTTCGCAAAGCATATAATAAATTTCCTTCAGTGCGATCTGATCATTGTGAATAATTTTTTTTTTTTTTTGTCTATGAATTTTGCATTTGGCATGCAATCGAGAATTTATATGTTGGGGGTATCGACGGTCTTGTAAAATAAAGACAAATTGAATGTGGAGTAATTACCTACCGGTGTGGTGGATGCCGTAAGTGTTGACGTATTTGCGGTTTTGCCTGGTCGTACAACGGAACGTGAAAAATCGGATTTTTCAAATTTCAAAAAAATTTTCTTTAGACGATTAAAATAAACTATTTATTTTAATATTTAATCCCAAATCAAATTTGAAATTACCCAAAAAACCCCCAAATGACCGAAAATACACTAATGTGCAAATTTTTTACATTTTGCTCATTTTAGTTTGTGCTTTTTGAGTTGTGCCGTGAATATTGAGCTCTCTCTAGGGGAAGGGTTTGGCTTATGGTCCTTTTTATAAGAGTGGGTTAGGGTTGTCCTTACATGGGAAGGAAAAAAATCATGCAATCATGGGGGGTATCTTTAATTAGTGTGTTATAAGGAAAAGATTTATTCAATTTAGGAAGGTGATTTATTTAGTTTAGGAAAGGGATTTAGGAGATTTGATTTGATTTATTTAATTTAGGCATGTGATTTATTTAAATTAGGAATGTGATTTATTTAATTTGGAATGTGATTTATTTAATTTAAGAATGGGGATTTGATTTGATTTGATTTGTTTTGTTTTATTTTAATTGGATTTGGCTTGTGGGGTTGGGCGTGTGGGCTTGGGCGTGTGGCTTGCTGGTTTATTTGTTTGTGCCGTGTGAGGCTAAGAGGTGAGTGTCGTGAGTGGCTTAGGGTTTATTTCTTTATTTTTGGCCGAGAGAGAGGCGTGAGTGGATGAAGGGCCAAGGAATAAGAGGGGCTGTCCAGTTTATTGTGTGGCTGTGTGTTGAATATAAGAGAGAGCCGAGTAAGTGGAATAGAGAGAGATGGGAGAGAGAAGGAGTGGCGTGAGGATTAGGGTTTTCTTCAGAGAGAGAAGACCGTGGTTGAGAAAAGAAAGAATGAATTGTGGGGAGTGAGAAGTGAGCTCTGTGATGATGGTTAAGGAGAGAAGAGGCCGAAAGATGTTCTGTTTTTAGGGTTTATTCTTTTTGTTTTTTCGTGAGAGTGAGAGCCCGGGGTCTATGCAAACGAACTAAATCTGACAAGGTATTGATTTTTGAATTTTCCCTTCTGACGTCCGTTTCCCGCGACTTCCGCAACTTATCGGGTAGTACCTCCATACGAGGCTCATCATCGGGATTTATGTAAAAAGGCAGTGCCTACAGTCGCCCCCACTTTGATGGGACTTGTGTAGTGTGTGACAGTGACAATCCTATCAAAGTTATGCATGCATTTTTACTTACCTGGCTAGCCAGCTGCTGCTTAACTTACCTGTTGCTTTGAACTGAGTTGATCTGGTGGTGAGGTGCTGCGACCCCTGATGTTCATCCCTGCAAGATGCTGCGATCTCTAGGAATCACTACCGGAATAAGCTGATAAGAGATGGTCCATTCCCGAACCGTTACTGTGAGGTGGTCCATTTCCGAACCGTTACTTGAGAGGTAGTCCATTTCCGAACCGTTACTGATGAGATTGTGGTCTATTTCCGAACCGTTACTGAATTGAAGTGGTTCATTTCTGAACCGTTACTGATGTGATGGTCCATTTCCGAACCGTTACTGATGTGATGGTCCATTTCCGAACCGTTATTGTTGAGATGGTCCATTTCCGAACCGTGCTCCATTTCCGGAGCGCCATCCCCAGCATGCTAAACCTCATTTTCGAGGCTTCGCTGATGTGATGGTGGTCCATTTCCGAACCGTTTGAGATTGTGGTGCATTTCCGAACCGTGCTCCATTTTTGGAGCGCCATTCCCGGCATGCTCAACCTCATTTCCGAGGCGTCGCTTATGTGATGGTTCATTTCCGAACCGTTACTGAGTTGAGATTGTGGTCAATTTCTGAACCGTGCTCCATTTCCGGAGCGCCATTCCCGGCATGCTAAACCTCATTGCCAAGGCGTCGCTGATGTGATGGTCCATTTCCGAATCGTTACTGAGTTGAGATTGTGGTCCATTTCCGAACCGTTCTCCATTTCTGGAGCGCCATTCCCGGCATGATAAACCTCATTTCCGAGGCGTCGCTGATGTGATGATCCATTTCCGAACCGTTACTGTGTTGAGATTATGGTCCATTTCCGAACCGTGTTTCATTTCCGGAGCGCCATTCCCGGCATGCTAAACCTCATTTCTGAGGTGTCGCTGATGTGATGGTCTATTTCCGAACCGTTACTGAGTTGAGATTGTGCTCCATTTCCGAACCTTGCTCCATTTCCGGAGCGCCATTCCCGGCATGCGAAACCTCATTTCCGAGGCATCGCTGATGTGATGGTCCATTTCTGAACCGTTACTGAGTTGAGATTGTGGGCCTTGACCCTGGGATTCATTCCCGAAACTACTGATAATGTGGGCATCAACCCTGAGATTCATTCCTGAAACTGTTGATAATGTGGGCCTCGACCTTGGGATTCATTCCCGATGTTGCTGATAATGTGGGCCTCGACCCTGGGATTCGTTCCCGATGCTGGTGATAATGTGGGCCTCGACCCTGGGATTCATTCCCGAAACTGCTGACAGTATGGCCCTCGACCCTGGGATTCATTCCCGAAACTGCTGACAACGTGGGGCTCGACCCTGGGATTCATTCCCGAAACTGCTGATAATGTGGGCCTCGACCCTGGGATTCATTCCCGATGCGGCTGATAATGTGGGCCTCGACCCTGGGATTCATTCCCGATACTGCTGATGATGTGGGCCTCGACCCTGGGATTCATTCCTGAAACTACTGATAATGTGGGCCTCGACCCTGGGATTCATTCCCGAAACTGCTGACAACGTGGGCCTCGACCCTGGGATTCATTCCCCAAACTGCTGACAACATGGGCCTCAACCTTGGGATTCATTCTCGAAACCACTGATAATGTGGGCTCGACCCTGAGATTCATTCCCAGAGACTGCTGATAACATGGGCCTCGACCTTGGGATTCATTCCCAATACTGCTGACAATGTGGGCCTCGACTCTGGGATTCATTCCCGAAACTGCTTGTCTTTGTCGCTTTTTCATTTTCTTCAAAACCTGCGAACAAAAACAAAACAAAAAATGCGTGTATGTGACGTGTATGCATGTATGCATGGATGTATTTCCTATTCCGATGGGTTAGGCCTTCCTTGTACTCTTTGGTGCCATTCGCCTACAAATGTCTCTGGTCGCCCCCTTAGGTCTGTTTATAATTTCCTTCTGTTGGTTCTTTTCTTGTGATTGTTCAGTTTTCTTTTGTCTCATGGCTCAAGTTCTCAATAAATCCCTTATTCGCGGGGTGGTAGACTGGTCGCCCCCAGACTTGGCTTAGCTTTCTGCTCTCTATTATTTGCACTAGGTCAAAGTGGACTACATGATGTGGCATTCCATATCATCATACTATATTACATGGTACAAAATAGTCCCAATAGTTACACATATTATTGCCCTCAAAGAATGCCCAATATTGAAACCAGAGAACCTTCAAAACATTCAATGCAACTCAAATCCAAGTATTTGAATAAATGATCTACGCCAGACTCAAATTGTGTTTGGGCAAAGGTTCCTTTGCAGATTCATCCCCAGGTAAGCCAACTCATTATTTCGTCAAAAAATTGGGATCGATGGGTCAAACCAACCTAGATGTCTCAATTATACCCTGTAGTTGCTTTTATGTGCTCAATGTGATATGATTTTCTTTCTCTTTTGTTTTTTTTTCTTTTCATTTTGAACTTCTTTTTTTTTTCTTTTCTTTTCTTTTCTTTTTCTCCTTTTTTTCAACACACCTACCCTTTAAGGTAGCATTTCTCCTCATGGTGGTCCTAATACTCGCCCATGGGTAACTTCACGCTTATCGGTTATAGGTGGTTTAATTCTTTTCTTTAGAGACTTTTCTTTTATTTTCAACCATACCACACATCATAACACAAGCAAATCAGGATAGACATTTAGGCGAACGGTCATTCATCGACCTACAATCAACTAGTCACTTTGCTAACTACTCAAGTTTTCACTGCTATAAACCTATGATTAAGTGCTCACGAGTCTAACCTAAATCAATTACTTAAATCGTCAGATAAAAGTGTATCAAGAACTTATCGTTTCTAAGATTTCACCCTAAAGCAAACCATTTCATCATCGGACTCATGTCTAACTATTAAGGACTAAAAACAAACAATGTTTTTTTCCTTTTTTTTTATTCTTTTTTTTTATTCTTTTTTTTTTTTTTTTTTTTTTTTTTTTTTTTTTTTTTTTCCTTTTTTTTCTTTTTTTTTTCTCTGTTTTTTTTTTCTTTTTTTCTTTTTTTTTTTTTTTTTTTTTTTTTTTTTCTTCTTTTTTTTTTGTTTTTTTTTTGCTGAAGGCCCCCCAATGGTTTTCTATCATTGCCGTAAAGTTTTCTGTTCCTCAGTTTTCTTTTCCCCGATATCCATGTTTGCTAAACTCTTCTTTGACAAGTCTTTTTTTTCCTAACCCAACAGATATCTATGATGGCTTTTAAGACAAGGGGTTAACATGATGCATGTATGCATGAGATGCAAGAGATGTAAGTGATGTAAGTGATTATCAAAACAACATATATCCTTCCGACCTTATTTCTCCCACACTCGTGGTAAATCTATTTCTGTCATAGGTATGGCGTATTCCATGCACCAATATGGGGTACACAAAATCGTTCTCTCCTATGCTACGGGGGTGAACCTTGGCTACCTCAGTCCTTTTCCATCGATAAAAGACAAAGACCGCCCATTTACAACATTGACTAAGCCGATTATGGGATCATGCCATTGTCTAGAAATGACGAATTGGGCTTTCGGTAACCGTGGTCATGTGGATGAACTTAGAAGCGTCCAAAAGTATACAAATGTGTCGTAACAAGGCGTATCTTTTCTGGATGAAAGCCAGTGCGGATATCGAACTCATGCTTCTAGCATAGTTGGATCATGTTTGGACTTCTTAAGCCCATCAAGGTTTTCATACAAGTTGGCCCATTATCATTTTAAAGCATTCAATCACATTATTGCGAGGTGCAAACTTGTCCTAGTTGCAAAAGGCCTAATAGGTTTACACTTTTGCGATAACATGGCTAAACAACTTCAAATGGTAGGGGGCCCAAACACAAAGCGGCCCATCGGAATTTTAGAAGCTTTTGGCCCAATTGTCATAAGACATAAACTCGTCCCAGTTTAAATGGCACAACAAGTTCACATCTCGTGACAAGAAGTCCAACTGAATCCAAATGATGATGGTCCCAAACACAAGCATAAAGGGTGGCTTCTATAGGTCATTCAACTATGGTTCGCATGTGGGTTTATAGAAGTGTATACAAAGGCTCCCGTCGGCGAAGGATTTCCCACAACTAGGTCTCCCCACTCAAGGGTTCTGACGACCAAGTGAGCACACCTTTTTTTATACGCAAAGGTACGTGGAAACGAGTGATGACACATGAATGACTGTCAAATGGATTTCTTATTGAAGATTCCCCAGAGGGAGGGTGGAGCGAACTCTCTTAAATACCCTTGCCTCTTAGGCTCTTATCGCCTTGGTGACATGGATAAACAATATGTCCTCCAAATTAGTCCATCACGATAAACGTTGAGTAAATGATTATCTAGCCATCTTCACAGCTTTTCCTTTTGGCTATGAAAAGATAGTGAGTGAAGGAAGACACCAAATCATTACCCAATTCTAATAATGCCTTTGGTTAAACCCTCTGGTTCCAACCCGCTTGCAGACACGGTTAAATAAAGAAAAAATCACAAATATTACAAGACATTATTTCGGGGACGATTCTCTATCCCTAGTGGAGTCGCCAGACTGTAGGACACAAAAATCGGCGACGCTGTCCTGGGCTCGCGGCCCGGTCGGAAGTACGAAGTAGCCCGTGGGGGACTAAACCAGTGAAATAAAATGGAGTCGCCACCCAGTGTGAACTGAGAAATGATTTAAGGCCGCACTCGCCCCTCGCAAGGGAAGACCTCAAACCGTTGGGTTCAGAATGGTCCCTTACTTATGCCACTTGTAATGAACAGATTCGCGTAATAATATAACCAAGTCTACGTAATATACACATGCAAGAATAACCTATATCTAAGTTTGAATACAACCTACATCTAAGTTTGCATAAAACCTATATCTAAGTTTGCATACATAGGAGTAAAACCTACATCTAAGTTTGCATGCATAGAAGTAAATAAAATAAAAACAAGCACGCAATCTCATGAACACATTAAGTTGATAAATGCGGAAATATGAATAAATAATAATTATCTAAACATAAACATTGAAGAGATATAATTAAGTTCCTAACGTGAAAGAAATAACTAAATCATGCATGGAGATAACGTACTATTTCTAATGAACAATGGATAAACACAAGATTAGATCAAACGAAATATGTGCGTTTCTCAAGTAGTACGTGGAGTTGTATCCCAAGTTCAGACCGCACTACCGTCCATTCGGATTCGACTACGAAATTTATGTCTGGATTTCTATCCGATATACCACGAGAGATAGCACAAAATCATTCTTCCAACAACAATAACATACATGAACCAACAATATGCATGCGAAGAAACAGTAATAAATAATCAAAAAAAGATGAATGAGAATAAATAAAAGGGTTCCCTCAGGTCTTACCTTTTAAGTCGCCTCTCGGAAGTGCGTTACGCGGCCGTCGGAAGGGTTAATGCTCCGCAACTTTTCCGGTTCACTGGTTCAATGTTTTCCTTCATCGCCTCGCTATTTTGGGTTACTGTTTTCTCTATTTTGGGCTGCTGTTTCTGATGCTTAATGTTTGCGGTAATTTGGGGCTATTTTGGGGACTGTTTTCGGTGGTTTGGGGACTGTTTTGGTTGCAGGTTTTTCAGTGGTTTAGGGGACTGTTCTGGTTGCAGTATTTGTGGTAATGGAGGGGGATTTTTGGTGACTTAAGGGTACAATTTGGGGCTATTTTCGGTGACTTAAGGGTGCAGTTTGGGGCTGTATTTTGTGGTAATTTGAGGGGTTTCGGCTGTTTGGCTTCATTGTTCACGTGTGCGTGGTTCGTGATAGAGGGCTTATGTGTTGGTTAGGTACGTGAATTGAAGGGTTGTTGATGTTAGTTTGATGAGGGCTACTATTAGTGCGTGTGGCTTGTTGGTTTGTCGTGAGGGCAGTGTGTGGCGTCAGTTTTGTTTCTTTAGTCGATGTGGGAGTCGTGAAGGATTATGGTTTCTTTGTTTGTTGAATGGGCATGTGGCTTTTGTTTGAACGTGAAGAGGGGCGTGGAGAATGAGGGCTTGGCGTGAGGTGTCTAGGGTTTGCTGGTCAGTAAGGGCTGGCGGTTAGGGGTATTATTGTTTTGTCTGTGTCTTGTTTGTTCGGTGGCAGCATGGCAAGGTGGTGACTGGAGAGCTGGCCAGGCTTTAGGGCACTTTGTGTCATTGAATTATGTGTTTATGTGAGTGACGTGAGGTGTCTAGGGTTGATTCTTTGGTGAGTGCCATGTACCTAGGGTTTTATTATTTTCATGTATGCCATGAATGAGAGGAATGAGAGATAGTGTGGCGAGAAGAAGGGAGCTTAGGGTTTTTTTAGTTTGTACTTTTTGAGTTGTGCCGTGAATAGTGAGCTCTATCTAGGGGAAGGGTTTGGCTTATGGTCTTTTTTTTATAAGAGTGGGTTAGGGTTGTCCTTACATGGGAAGGAAAGAAATCATGCAATCATGGGGTATCTTTAATTAGTATGTTATAAGGAAAATATCTATTCAATTTAGGAAGGATATTTATTTAGTTTAGGAAAGAGATTTAAGAGATTTGATTTGATTTATTTAATTTAGGTATGTGATTTATTTAAATTAGGAATGTGATTTATTTAATTTGGAATGTGATTTATTTAATTTAGGAATGAGGATTTGATTTGATTTGATTTGATTTGATTTAATTGGATTTGGCTTTTGGGCTTGGGCGTGTGGCTTGCTGGTTTATTTGTGTGTGCCGTGTAAGGCTAAGAGGTGAGTGGCTTAGGGTTTATTTCTTTATTTTTGGCCGAGAGAGAGGCGTGAGTGGATGAGCGGCCAAGGAATAAGAGGGGCTGTCCAGTTTATTGTGTGGCTGTGTGTTGAATATAAGAGAGAGCCGAGTGAGTGGAATAGAGAGAGATGGGAGAAAGAAGGAGTGGTGTGAGGATTATGGTTTTCTTCAGAGAGAGAAGACCGTGGTTAAGAGAAGAAAGAATGAATTGTGGGGAGTGAGAAGTGAGCTCTGTGTGATGGTGGTTAAGGAGAGAGGAGGCCGAAAGATGTTCTATTTTTAGGGTTTATTCTTTTTTGTTTTTCGTGAGGGTGAGAGCCCGGGGTCTAAGCAAACGAACTAAATCTGACAAGGTATTGATTTTTGAATTTTCCCATCCGACGTCCGTTTCCCGCGACTTCCGCAACTTATCGGGTAGTTCCTTCATACGAGGCTCGTCATCGGGCTTTATGTAAAAATGCAGTTCCTACAATGTGATACTTCCATCTTGACATCACATCCAATACACCACGATTCTCAGTAAATCCAATACAGGTGTACACAGAACCTGTTAAAGCTCCAGACGACCAATACAAAAATAAACTGATTGTCGCAAGTAATA
This sequence comes from Zanthoxylum bungeanum, assembly GCA_019454045.1. Lineage (NCBI taxonomy): Eukaryota > Viridiplantae > Streptophyta > Magnoliopsida > Sapindales > Rutaceae > Zanthoxylum > Zanthoxylum bungeanum. The sequence goes on along the minus strand of SKCR01051458.1, from coordinate 252,438 downwards.
GTGACGTAAGTCTCATGTTAAAGATCACATACACCTACCCTGATTCGGATTCCCATAGACACATAGTCATACTACCAATGGGATTCCAAGTGGGTCTATCCAGAGCGAACTAATCCGGTCCAACGGCTAACAGAACCTCTTATTACACTTGCATAAGTATCCAATACCTAACTATATGAGAACTATGTCGTTAAGCTTCCATAACACTCACAAGTGTAATACTAGTCTATTCCGCATTATCAATGTCCAGTCTCGATAATACTTCGACTAGGGATATTTAATGATTAAATCGTTCGTGGATTAATATTGTCTCATATCTTATTAATCTGATTTAACCATATGGACTTTTATCATTAATATATCGAAGTAATCTAATTACAATAATGATAAAATAACAATTTCCTTTTGTCACATAGTTAATTTGTACAAAAACACAATGTCTTTTACAAATAGTGATGCTATGGGTCATAATTGTCCAACAATCTCCCACTTTGCCTATAGCCAATCACTCAAGTTTCTAATAGCTGAACTATGTACATGTTGCTCAAACTTTTACTGAGATAAAGGTCGTCAGTGGATCTGCAATGTTATTATCTGATGCGATCTTCTCGATCTTCACATCGCCACGATGTATGATCTCACGAATCAGATGAAATCATTGAAGTACATGCTTGGATCGTTGATGAGACCGTGGTTCCTTAGCCTTTGCGATAGCCCTATTATTGTCACAATACAAAGGTACAGGCTCAGCTGCAAACGGAACTACTCCTAATATAATTAGGAATTTACGGATCCAAACTACTTCTTTTGCTGCCTCAGCTGCAACAATATATTCCATTTCTGTTGTTGAATCGGCAACAGTCTCTAGCTTGGAAGATTTCCAGCTCACTGCTTCGTTGTTCAAACAAAATATGTACCATGATTGTGACTTTCAGTCGTCTTTATCGGTTTGGAAACTTGCATCGGCGAACCCAGTCACCTCAAGTTCTCATTCCCCATAGACTAAGAAAGCATCTTTAGTTCGTCTAAGATACTTAAGGATGTTCTTTACAACAATCCAGTGACCATCACCTGGATCGGCCTGATAGCGACTGCACATGCTCAAAGTATATGAGACATCAGGTCACATACATATCATGGCGTACATGATTGATCCGACTGTTGAAGCATACAGGATCTGAATCATTGCATCTCTCTCATCTTAATCTTTAGGACACATATCATTCAATAGAGAGACGCCATGTGACACTGGAAGCAGCCCCCCCATGGACTGATCCATGTTGAATCTCTTCAACACTTTGTCTCTTCAACACTTTGTCAATCTATCCCGGTAGATCCTTATTCCTAGAATAAAGGCTGTCTCTCATAGGTCTTTCATGGAGAATTTTAAAAAAAGCCAAGCTTTCACCGATAATAGCATGGGAATGTCATTGCCAAGAAGTAATACATCATCAACGTATAGGACAATGAATGTCAGTGTGCTCTCACTAACCTTCTTATAAACACAATAATCATCTTTGTTTTGAATAAAACCATATTCTTTTATGATTTCATCAAAATATTGGTTCCAAGAACGCGACGCTTGCTTTAATCCATAAATGGATCGGTTTAACTTGCAAACCTTGTTTCTATGTTTTGGTACGACAAAACCATCAGGTTGTTACATATAAACATCCTCCAAAAGGTTTCCGTTAAGAAAAGCGGTTTTGACATCCATCTGCCATATTTCATAATCGAAATATGCAGCAATAGCAAGCATTATCCGAATGGATTTAATCATGGAAACATGTGAAAAGTTTTCGTCGTAATCGACACCATGTCGTTGACGATACCCTTTAGCTATAAACTTAGCTTTGTACATTTGTATGTTGCCTTCCATGTCTTTCTTCATTTTGAAGATTCATTTACAACCAATAGACTTAATGCCTTCTGGTACATCAACCAGTGTCCAAACTTGGTTGGTATACATGGAATCCATTTCGGACTTCATGGCTTCTTACCATAAAGCGAAGTCGATACCTTGTATTATTTCCTCATACGTAGCCGGTTCATCTTACTCAATAAGATTAATGTCTAGATGAGGTGAGATCAGAAACTCATACCTCTCAGGTTGTTTTCTGACTCTCTCCGACTTACGCGGTTCTTTTTTATTAGAAGATTGTAGACCAGTCTCATCCCTGATGGACTGTTCATGTTCCGTGAGGGGGTCGGTGCCAGGAACAATATCACTCTGATTTTCATCGAGTTCTACTTTCCTCCCACTTACCACTGCATTTGTGAATTCCTTTTCTAGGAAAATTGCATGAAGAGCAACAAATATTTTGTTCTCTTTTAGATTGTAGAAATAATATCCTTTCGTTTCCTTAGGATAACCTATAAATAGGCACTTATTCGATTTGGGCTCTAGTTTGGTACTATCCAAACGTTTAACATATGCCCAGCATCCCCAAATCTTCAGGAATGAGAAAATTGGTTTCTTTCCTGTCCATATTTCATATGGAGTCTGTTAAACAGACTTTGATGGAACCTTATTCAAAATAAGTATTGCACTATTTAATACGTATCCCTAGAAGGAAATCGGTAGCTCTATGCGACTCATCATTGACCTTTCCATGTCCAATACAGTTCGGTTTCTCCGTTCGGACACACCGTTCAATTGAGGTGTTCTGGGAGGAGTCCACTGTGAAAGAATACCATATTCTTTAAAGTAATCTTGAAACTAATTGCTTAAGTATTCTCCACCACAGTCCGACCGTAATGTTTTTCTACTTCGTGTCGAAACTTTTTGAATTTCTTAAAAGTTTCCAACTTGTGTTTCATAAGATACATATAACCATAACGCGATGCATCATCCGTAAAGGTTACGAAGTATTCATATCCACCTCTAGTCTGGCTAGACATGGGCCTGCATATGTCACGATGAACGAGGACTAACAGCTCGGTGGCACGTATACCTTTACCACTAAAAGGTGTTTTAGGTATTTTGCATAACAAACAAGATTCTCAGACATCATATGAATTAGGATCAAATCCGTCCAAGTATCCATTCTTCAAAAGTGTGGATATATGAGTTTTGTTTATTTGTCCCAGACGACAATGTCACAAATAAGTCTCATCCATTTTACTCAATTAGAGCTTTTTATTTGTCATGTTATATGTTCGAGATTCGTTTATATTCAAAAGATAAAGACCATTATTCATATATGTTGTACATATTTCAATATCATCTTTATAAACAAAACACCCAGTGTTCCTGAATACAAAAGTATACCCGCATCGAGTTAAACTAGATACAGAGATAATATTCCTAGTAAAATTAGGTACAAATTAACAGTCACCTAATGTGAGTACATGCCCCGATGGAAGATTCAAAACATAGGTGCCAACGGCCAAAACAGCGACTTATGTCTCATTTTCGACTCGCAGGTTGATCTCCCATGAAGCCAGTCTCCTGCTATTCTGCAGATCCTGCACATCAGTACATATGTGAGTACCACATCCAGTATCAAAAATCCAATTTTTAAAACTAGTAGCGGGCATGTTTATTTCAATAACAAACATACATAAAGCCGGAGCCTTGCCCTTCTTCGCTTCTTTCAAGTCCGACTTGTACTTACGACAGTCACGCTTCCAGTGACCCCATTTGCTAAAGTGTAGACAGACGTCTTGGGATACGTCCTTTGTCTTCCCAGAAGACTGTGGCGATTGAGCCTTGCCCTTCTTCTTCACAACCCAGAAGCCTTCGGCCAAGCCTTGGTCTTCTTGGATGTTGAAGTAAGATGTGCCTCGTGCTTCTTGCCTTTCGGAAGCTCTGGCTCTGCCTCTTTCAGCATAGCCATTATGCTGAAAGCTCTGGCTCTGCCTCTTTTTTGCCTTACGGCAGTCACGCTTCCAGTGACACTGTTTGCCAAAGTGTAGACAAACGTCTTGGGATACGTCATTTATCTTCCCAGAAGATTGTGGCGATTGAACCTTGCCCTTCTTCTTCTTCTTCTTCACACCCCAGAAGCCTTCGGCCAAGCCTTCGTCTTCTTGGATGTTGAAGTAAGATGCGCCTCGTGCTTCTTGCCTTTCAGCAGCTCTGGTTCCGTCTCTTTCAGCATAGCCATTAACTCTCCAAGGGTTTTCTCTTGGTTCATCATATTATAGTTCATGATGAACCCGCCTCAGCAGTCAGACAGATACCGTAAGATCAAATATATCGAAGTCTCGGCCTCGAAGGTAATGCCCAACTGACCCAGCTGTTCGATGTCAGCAATCATTTACGACATATAGTGTTCGAAAGATGTACCCTCTAACATACGAGAGTGAAAGAGCTTCACAGTGAGTCTTCCAAAGCTCACGCTCTACTGGCTGCTGAAGTTCAGGCTCAGGCCCAAGAGGTCTCTCTATTACATAGAGTAACTTCTCAGCTCCCAGGACTATCCTGAGGTTCATTTTCCAGTCTGGAAAATTTGCGCCGTTAAAGACATTGTCACCCATGATGATGTCTCTAACGCTTATCTTGTTGGTTTCTATTTAGGTCCCAAGATCATAACAAGCATAAAAATAATGTGTGAATACATCAAATGAGAAAGCGGAATACTCACATCGATCGGTTGAGACGATTTGATAAAGAACAAAATGATTTTCCTTCTTCAAAGTGGCGACAATGCAGTGCAGTCCACTACTCACTGTTTTCAGATTTTGAGCTGAGAAATGAAGCTCCAAGCTTCGTCTAACGATTCCCGGCTCGTGGGTGGGTTTCCCTAACACCTTCGTATGTCTTCTAGGAGTGTGCTAGCACTTGGATCTTGCCACAAAATCCACATATTCTTGCTTCCATGGACGCCATTTTCAGGCAGTGAGCAGCCCCTCAATGGGCGTGAGAAAGAAAGAAGATGGGAGAGAGAGAGAGTTCTCTAGGGTTTTCAAATTTTCATCTAATGAATAATAAATTGAGTTACCAAAGTGTAGAGAGCCCTTTTGTTATTCACCTTTTGGTAAAACCATTTCACTTTTACCCTAAACTTGGTAGGTGTGGGTAAATGGTTTTTCAAAAAGCAAAACAAGGTAGTTGGGTGGTAGGTACACCTACCACACATGGGCCCCACATATTTGAATTCAAAATTCAAATATCTTTACGAACATTTGACGCGGCTCGGTTCCGTTTAATCCGATTAAACGAACTTCCGTCGTTAAATAATTAAATCTAATTTAATTAAATATCGATGCCTCGCAAATATATTACGATCGTCGTTTATGAATTAATTCTAAATTAATTCGTTCGTTCGCATTAAAGTCCGACTTTAATTTCGTAATGAAATCCAATTCATATTAATATATCCGATATATTAATTTTAGCCCATTCGAATAAATTAAATAGAAAAATCAAATTTAACTATTAAATTTATTTTACCGATTAATTCCAAATTAATCGCATTCTCTCTCTTTAGACGATATTTTATCTCAGATAAAATATCTCCGTAATTAATCCCAGATTAATTTTCTCTCTCATCAAAATAATCCCATATTAATTAAAGTGCGAGTCATACATCATCGGTGAATCATTGGGAAGCGACCCATGAGATCCCCGGATATATTGGCAGTAAATACGGTCGTCGGACTATCCGAACACGTAAGTACCAAGTACTACGTTTTACCGATTCACAAGACAATGTTGGCTTCTAGCAAAGCACCATGCCTACCCAATTCTCCGGAAAGATCCTTACAGGAATGAAGGATCTGTATCAGACGTAGTATACATCGTATAGTGCATATCGATCTAGTATCGGATGGTCACGTGCTAGGCCTGGGGCTGGAGTTGTGTCTGCCCCGTACGAAGCACATGTCGGATGTCTGGTAACTAGTCTCTATAATCGGATATACATGACCTAGTCATAATATCCCGATGGCCGCGCAGCACTTAAGAGCACTAATACCATATCCTACGTGACATCATCTCCACTATGACTGGAGTGATACTTCCGTCTTGACATCACACCCAATACTCTACGATTCTCAATATACCCAGTATTGGCGTACACAGAACCGGTTAAAGCCCTGGATGACCTCAACCAAAGTATATTGATTGTCGTAAGTATTAGCGGAGCAAGTCTCAGGTTAAGACCAAATACACCTACTCTGATGTCGGACTCCCATAGACACACAATCATACTACCAATGGGATTCCGAGGGGGTCTATCCAGAGCGAAGCTGTTTCCCGTACCATCGGCGAAACACAACCTCCTATTACACTTGCATGAGTATCCAATACCCAAATATATGAGAACTATGTCTTTGTGCCCTCACAACGCGCACAAGTGCAATACTAGTCTTTTACGTATTTATCGATGTCCAATCTCGATAATACTCTGACTAGGGATATTTAATGATTTACCCTACGTGGACTGAAATTGTCTCATATTATTCTCCGTCCAGGAACAAATCATAGGGACCTCTCATCATTTATACATCTAAGGTGATCTAATCACAAATGATAAGAGAGCAATCTCCTTTGTCACATAGTTAATTTGTACAACAACACCATCATCTGTACAAATAGTGACGCTATGGGTCATAATTGTCCAACATATCTTTCCAGCCATTTTGATTGCTATAGTCCAACTATCCAATCAAGTGTTTCGGGTACATTCAAATGCAATGGTTACTATAGTCCAACTATATAACCAACTATAAATGTAGCAGTGTTGAGTACAATCTAACTGTTCAAAGAAAACAATAAAATAATATTAGTCCAACTAATATATATAATAACGAGAAAAAATAATAGAGTGCGCATATTAGCCAGTATTAAACGAAATTGCAAATTTAATACTAGCCTCCCACTAATTTTCGGTGAGCCTCTAACCCTCTGTTGAGTACTCGGGAAACCTAGTTTCCTAGTGGGCTAGGATCCCGTTAAATAATACATAATCTTGACTTTGGCCAACAAGCTGTATAAAATTTAACTAGGTAGATCAATTGGAACCCATCCAATTCCTAGATCCGGTAGGTGGACATCCAAGTCCGAAATATATATCTAATATATTTCCTAACCTGTTTCCTCTGAATCAACTAAGCCTTGGCTTTGGCTCAATAAGCTTAATTATTCCAGTTAAGCGAGACCCATTGATAGTGGGAAATCTTCGTAATCCACGTCGATGAACAAGAGTGACCTTGACTTTGGCCAACAAGTCACAACTGCCCAAGACATGCGATATAAACAAAGCTTTCATGGTTCAAACACATCCGCGATAGACAATGATCTTGACTTTGGCCAACAAATCAAAGGCAATCTTGGATATTGAGAGAGAACTACTCAATGGAAGGAAACACTTAATATTAAATGCGATGGCGTTTTCATAAATTGGCAACCAATTTATTATCTTTGATTAGGTCTCATTATACACCCTTAAACATGCATTCTAAAAGCATAATAAGGTGCGATAAATATAATAATGATCCTAAATATGATTTTATGTGTGAAATTAATAAGAAAAGTGGTGGAATCACTTACATTGATTTGGAGAAAAATTTGAAATTTTCCTTTGGATGAAGCTCCAAGCTTGTTGTTTGAGTTGTTTGTGCCTTGGGTGAGTTTCCCTATCACCTCAAATGACTCTCCAAGTGCTAGCTATGTGAAATTTTTGAAGCAAAAAATTCACTCCAAGAGGGAGAAGCATTCGGCAATGAGCAAGAGAGAATGAGAGTGTGAATTGTTTTTCAAAAACTTGGTTGGTGTGTGTTGTAAATGATGCATTAAAGAAAGCCAACTACTTCCATCAAAGTTTGGACATTTGATATAAGTGATGTGGTCCCACCACATTTAAATTCAAAATTTGTGTTGGCTTACTCAACACACAACTAAGCTTGGGCCCGGGTTCGTTTAATTCCGAATTAAATGAATTTGTCGTCGTGCTATAATTAAATCTAATTTAATTAAATAATTATGCCTCATAAAATTATTACGACAGTCGCTTTCGAATTAATTCCAAATTAATTTGTTCGCCCGAATTAAAATCCAATTTTAATTTCATATTGAAATCTGATTTCAATTAATATATCTGATATATTAATTTAGCCCCAAATAAATAAATTAAATAGAAAAATCCAATTTAACTATTAAAATTATTTTATCGATTAATTCTAAATTAATCGCGTTCTCTCTTATATACGAATTTAATCCCAGATTAATTCTTGCCGTAAATAATCCCAGATTAATTTTCTCTCTCATAATTAATCCTAGATTAATTCTATCTGAGTCAAATGTCATTGGTGAATCTTTGGGAAGCAACCAAAGAGATTTCTGGATATGTTGGCAGTAAATACGGTTATTGAACTATCCGAACACGTGCGTACCCCGTACCACATTCTCACCGATTTACAAGACATGGTTGGCTTCTAACAAAACACCATGCCTACAAAATTCTCTAGAAATATTTACCGAGATATATCATCTATATCAGGCGTAGTAATACTATGAAATATGTAATACGATCCAGTATCGGATGTCACATGCTAGGCCTAGGGCTGACACTGTGTCTGCCCCGTACGCAGCATATATCGGATCCCGAGTAACTAATCTATGTAATCGGGAAGTCATGACCTAGTCATACTATCCCGATAGCTGCAGCTTTTAAGAGTACTAGTTCTGTATCCTGTGTGACCATCATCGCCATATGATTGAAGTGATACTCCAATCTTGACATCACATCAAATACACTACGATTCTCAATAAACCCAATACAGGCGTACACAGAACCTGTTAAAGCTCCAGACGACCAATACCAAAGTAAATTGATTGTCGCAAGTAATAGCGACGTAAGTCTCAGGTTAAAGATCACATTCACCTACCCTGATTCGGATTCCCATAGACACATAGTCATACTACCAATGAGATTCCAAGTGGGTCTATCCAGAGCGAACTATTCCCGTCCAACGGCTAACAGAACCTCTTATTACACTTCCATAAGTGTCCAATACCTAAATATATGAGAACTATGCCGTTAAGCTTCGATAACGCGCACAAGTGTAATACTAGTCTATTCCGCATTATGAATGTCCAGTCTCGATAAAACTTCGACTAGGGATATTTAATGATTAAACCGTTCGTGGATTAATACTGTCTCATATCTTATTAATCCGATTTAACCATATGGACTTTAATCATTAATATATCCAAGTAATCTAATTACAATAATGATAAAATAGCAATTTCCTTGTCACATAGTTAATTTGTACAAAAACACAATGTCTTTTACAAATAGTGATGCTATGGGTCATAATTGTCCAACAAAGATAGGCCATAAGGCCATGTATATGTGTCAAGTATTATGTCAGCGTTCTGTGGATTTTTTTGCATACAGATTTGAGATATGAAATAGATAAGTTTTCAGGTTATGATGTGTATGTGTATATGATTGTGTGCTGTGAGTCAGACATTTCAGTACAGCTAGCAGTGTATGTCAGGGGTTCAGGTGATGATTAAGCCGTCATCTGCCCATCATATGCATGGAAATATCAGGATGTGACAAATAGATACGAGAGGAGTCCTAATAGATTGGGAAAAATCTATACAATATTTTTTAACTTATTTTTGTTCAGATAAAACCAGTGAAATGAAATAGGACATGCTACATGCAGCATTTACAGGGAATATTAGGAATTGCTAGTATAACATAATCTCATCCAAAAAAATATAATTAGAACAAGCGTGGTTACAACATTTGAAAGATCAAATAAAGATGGAGTCTATATCTTGCTAGAATATATAACTAATGAAATTCTAGGAGAAATTGAGATTGAGCAAAGAGAAGTCTATAGAGAACTTGAAAAAGAAAAAACTAGATTAGCATTAGAAAAACCAACTATTTGTAAAATATGTTACGTAAATGAGTACACATATGAATTTCAAAGATATTACTGTCAATATTTTGATAGTAATGAACAACTTGACCATATAAAGTCTAAGGGTATTCTATAATCCTGGGGTAGAATTGTTGTAATTTCACTGGAGATTCCAGTTTTACTAAATATGATAACAATTTTTTTTTTTTTTTTTTTTTGAAAAGAAATATGATAACAATTTACTTATCGGGTTCCTAGTATAATTATCAAAACTATGTCTTTTTGACCCAATTAATTCATTATTTTTATTTTCCATTGGAATTTCGTTAATTGAAGAACTTCATTCATTTAATGCTAGGACATTTTCAAATTTTATACGGTAGTTTTCTGTAAGGTTTTGGGTTTAGCGCGGAAGCATCCATGTGACTGGAATTTAAAATTTTCTTCCAAAACCACTCTAAGGATCGTGGTTATGTCGTTGTTGATGTAAACAATATACTATTTAAATTAATCTATATTAATTTAACATGCATGTAATAAATAATTTTATTTATCAACATAAATAAAATTTACTGATAATAAAACATACATTTATGTGCTTATTATCTTTTAGAGCCTTTTGAATATCCTCCTTGATTTTTCCCTTGTTGTAGTGCACCAAGCGTTGCACCTCTAGTTGGCACACTAGCTCTCCTCTACGAACAAATCGCTCCCACTCTTGAGAACAAAAGAAACTATTTTCTTTTCTATGATGTTTGAAGTCTTTAGGAATAAATTGGAACTCTTCCAATATAGAGATAAAAATTATCCTTGAAAAACTATTTTCCCTTAATCTATATATATAGAAGTTTTGCCTTCAACTTGAACAGGAAGTTTTGCCTCAACTTCAACAAGAAGTTTTGCCTCAACTTCTAAAAGAAGTTTTGCATCAACTTCAACAAGAAGTTTTGCCTCAACTTCTAAAAGAAGTTTTGCATCAACTTCAACAAGAAGTTTGTCTCAACTTCAACAAGAAGTTTTGCATCAACTTCAACAAGAAGTTTTGCTTTTCAACTTGTACAAGAAGTTTTGCCTTTCAACTTGTACAAGAAGTTTTAATTGTATCTCAATACAATAATGTCAATCAAATATCTCTCCAAATCAAATTTGGTCTCTTAAAGATTCTTTCCAAAATAAAATTAGGATACTTAATCAAATTATGAATCCTAATTAAATAAAGACTTCCATATTTAATCTTAAATAGGACTCTAATTAATTTGGGTGCTAGCCCACTAAATTAAAGTTTAATAGATTAAATATTATTTTGGCATATTAATTAATTAACTATTAATTAATTAATTTAACTTACTTAATTTTAATTAACAATTAATTAAAATTACATTTAATTTATTTAATATAAATATCAAATATTTAATTAAACAATTAAATCTTATTTTATATTTCAAATTTATTAATCAAATTAATATTTCCGAAATATCCTGAATATCCTAATCCAATTAGGAAATACCAAAATAATCATTTATTAACCTTTAATAAACATCCTCGAATTTGTAACATAGACGAGAACTATATTGTGCGACCGTCCTAGGTTCATTATCGAGTAGCAGTGGAATAATATTAACTCTTTAATATTTCATCTCTATGATATTCCACAGACCATGGGTAATCGCCTAGCAGCAAGTCATGGCCCCTAGTCGATGAATGAAGTGGGAAAACATATGAACCTGTTAGAATACACTTCGAACATATCATATCATTCCTTCCGATATTTATTTTCTTATCGAGTCTGGGATCATGGTAAGGTCAAATTCGACAAATCTTTACACTATATCTTGTGGATTTGATATCTCTAAGATATCGACTGCTTTGGCCAAAGACTTATATCCACAACTTTGAGTTTCCATGAAACATCTCTAACTTTTATTATCAAAGTTATCGGATTCCATCTTGAAGAATATGTGACTTCGTACGTTAATCACTCAAGGTCATCTAACATTTATTCAAAGGATGTGAATAGCCGAATGAGGATATACTAGTGAACCAAGAGTACTACCGCACAAGTCATCATATGATCTCAGGTCAGAGGATATAATGACACTAATGTATTATTACGAAGATCAATGACCTTAGATAATATTACCATGTGATCTTACGCTTCTGTGGTCGTGTTCGATATTTCATTCTACTAATGAAACATCTATTGTCGTGTCCTTATGATATGAGACTCATCATCCATTCTATTAACATCATATGTCAATCTAGGAGACACACAACAATATTGGTCAAGTGATATATTATTGTCCTGTATAACAATCACATTTTACCAAGAACTTAATTTGAGACATATATAAATATCGTTGACTCTCATAATCACAAACGTCTTTTGGATTAACGATATTTATCTGACATAATGTCTCAGGACATACACATAAAATATGGATGTAATAATGTGTAGTAAACAAATGCCTTTTATTAATAAATAATAAAATATATTACAAATAATATGCCTTAAACCATTACATCCATAACTGGTTTTAGGGCATACTTTCTAACAAACTCCCACTTGCACTAAAGCCAGTTGTTATGATACCCAATGCCCATCTTCTCAAGATGACGCTCCATTTGTTCTTGGCTCATTGGCTTTGTGAGTGCATCAGCGACATTATCAGCTGAAGGTGTTTTCTGAATGGCTATTTGCCCATCTCCAACATATTCTCTTAGTATGTGATACTTTCTTTGAATGTGTTTGGATTTCTGGTGCGACCTTGGTTCCTTGGCCTGTGCTATAGCCCCATTGTTGTCGCAGTTCAAAGGAAACGCTCCTTCAATAGTTCTGTAACAAACTTCTTTATCCAAACTGCTTCTTTCGCTGCTTCTGAAGCTGCTATGTATTCTACCTCAGTAGTGGAGTCTGTAATAGTGGATTGCTTGGCGCTCTTCCAACTAACTGCTCCTCCATTACATAAGAATACGAATCCAGAGGTTGACTTATAATCATCAGTATCTGTCTGAAAGTCCGAGTCCGTAAACCCTTCCACTTTCAGTTCTGGTGATCCGTAAGTCAGTATCATATCCTTAGTTCTTCTTAAGTACTTGAGGATTGCCTTGACTGCTATCCAATGATTTTCTCCTGGATCGGACTGGAATCTGCTTGTTATACTAACAGCAAATGCGATATCCGGTCTTGTACATAGCATGGCATACATGAGACTACCTATGGCAGAAGCATATGGTACTTGACTCATGCGTGCTCTTTCTTGAGGTGTCTTGGGACTCATCGATCTAGATAGATGAATTCCATGCCTACAAGGCAACAAACCTCTCTTAGAGTCCAACATATTGAATCTCTTGAGCACTTTTTCTATGTACAGACTTTGGGACAAACCAATCATTCTTCTTGATCTATCTCTATAGATTCTTATGCCAAGAATGTAGGTTGCTTCTCCCAAGTCTTTCATTGAGAATGTTTTGGATAACCATACTTTGACTGAAGTCATCATAGCGACATCATTTCCTAATAGTAATATGTCATCCACATATAATATTAAGAACGTTATGGCGCTCCCACTGACCTTTTTGTAAACACAGGGCTCATCCACATTTTTGATGAAACCAAACGTTTTGATCGCATCATCAAATCGTAGATTCCAACTCCTAGATGCTTGTTAAGACCATATATAGATCTTTGCAACTTACATACTTTATGACTATCACATTTAGATGTAAAACCTTCTGGTTGTTTCATATAAATTTCTTCCTCAAGAAATCCATTTAGAAAAGCTGTTTTTACATCCATTTGCCAAATCTCATAGTCATAGTAAGCTGCGATAGCTAAGAGAATTCTAATGGATTTTAGCATAGCTACTGGCGAAAAGGTCTCCTCATAATCAATGCCTTGTTTCTGAGTATATCCTTTTGCCACTAGTCTAGCTTTATAAGTCTCAACTTTTCCATCCTTTCCAATCTTTCTCTTGAAGACCCATTTACACCCAATAGGACCAATTCCTTCAGGAGGATCAACAAGTGTCCATACTTGATTGGAATACATGGATTCCATTTCAGAATTCATAGCTTCAAGCCATCTAGAAGAGTCAATGTCTGACATTGCTTCTTCGTAGTTTCTTGGGTCATCAACATGAACCGCTTCACCAATCATAAAAGATTCAAAATCTTGTTGATTGACTAGGGTATATCTCAATGGCATGCGAGATTCCCTAATTGATCTACGAAGTGGTTGTGTTTCTTGAGGTGCTTCTTGTTCTACTTGTTCTGGTTCCATTTGAGGTGAGTCAATTCGTTTTCCAGAATCCTCTTCTTGAGAGACTTCCTCATCTAGGTCTACTTCTTTCCCAGTACTTCCCTCTTGAACCAAACGGTCCTCAAGGAATGTAGCATTCCTACTAACCACTATCTTGTGATCAGAGGGAATGTAGAAGTAGTATCCCATCGAATCCTTGGGATATCCTATGAATTGAGCTTTTTCAGATCTTGAGTCTAGCTTTTCTGTAAAGACTTTCCTTACATAAGCTGGACTACCCCAAATCTCCAAATATCCTAAATTAGGACGTTTCCCATACCATATCTCATATGGAGTTTTAAGAGCGGATTTGGTTGGAACTCTATTTAGAACATGCAAGGCTGTTTGGAGAGCATATCCCCAAAAAGACGTCAGTATATCAACAAAACTCATCATGGAACGTACCATATCCAATAGGGTACGATTTCTCCTTTCAGAGACACCATGTTACCTGTGACACTATTCCATGTTCCTTGAGATAATCTTGAAATTCAGTACTTAAGTATTCTCATCCACGATCAGATCGTAGATTTTTAATACTTTTTCTTAATTGGTTTTCTACTTCATTCTTATACTCTTTGAACTTTTCAAAAGTTTCTGACTTATATTTCATTAGGTACAAATACCCAAATCTTGAACAATCGTCAGTGAAAGTAACGAAGTATTGAAAACCACCTTTGGCCACTTTACTAAGTGGGCCACATACATCAGTATGTATGAGTTCCAAGGTTTCTTTGGCTCTTTCGTTTTGTCCTACAAAAGGTGATTTGGTCATTTTTCCTTTGAGACATGATTCGCAAGTTGGATAAGGTTCTAAACCTAATGAAGGAAGTAAGCCTTCCTTCTCCAATTGTGAAATTCTTTTCTCTCCAATATGACCTAATCTTAAGTGCCAAAGGAATCTTGAATTAGGATTATCTCTTGGTCTTTTTGTTGTTATTGTATTTAATTCTTTGTTATGGTTCTCATTCATTTGCAAGACATACAATCCATTTTCTTTTAGTGCAACACCAACAAATTTATTCAGAATAAATATTGCATTTCTCATTGATAAAATGAAATTCATAATTACATTTTGTCAATATTGGAATGGAAACAATGTTTCTTATTGCACTAGGAAAATGTAAGACTTTATCTAATAAAATTAAATGTCTTGATGGCATAGGAAGTTGACACGCCCCTACGTTGGTTGCAGAGACAAGTTCTCCATTCCCAACTTTCAGGACCACTTCTCCTTCCTTAAGTAACATCTTACTCTTTAGAATCTGCAGAGACATACAAATATGTGATGTCGCAGCAGAATCTAAAATCCATGAATGAGATATGGAACTTATTCCAAGATCCATTTCAATAACAAAGAACGAGGACGTACCTTCCTTTTGCTTTTTCAAGCTTGCAAGGTACTGAGGACAATTCCTCTTCCAATGTCCTTTCTTCTTGCAATAGAAGCACTCATTTTGAAAATTGGGGCCATTGAGTTTATCTTTGTCAAGTATTGATTTTATTGGATTCATTTTGTATCACGTACTCTGTTGAAAACACGAGTTTGTTACTAATTTGTAATAAGTAATTAAACAAAATTTAAGGCCTTTTAAATAATGTTCTCCCACTAATTTTAGTCGAATTCCACACTCCCCTATGCGGAAAACGGAAATATTGTTGGATATATTTCTAGTGGGACGTCGAGTTCTCATTGTTAATGTCATGCCTCACCTAATGGGTTTTGGCATTTCATTTGCAATGAGTCAAAACTCCTTTTGTTTGTATCTCTATACAAGGCTCGACATTACTACCTCAGCGAACAATGTCTCACCTAATGGGTATTGACATCTTCACTAGTTAAGCTAGGCCCAACACCTTTCGTCACGTAACACATGTGATTGGCCCTCACCTAATGGGTTTTGGGTTTGCAATCATTAGGCTACATATACGAACATGTCAAATAGTACTTAAACATATAAGGGTCCCTCACCTAATGGGTTTTGGGATTACCAAAATACATTCAGTGGACTATTTGATTGTGTTGGAAGGTTAATGCTTAATATTAAATCTTGGGGATTATATAATTATTCATATCTTATATGAATTAGGTCTTTTCTTTTGGTGCGTCTTGATGTCTTTGTATCTTATACTTTCATCATGCACAAGCACATTAAGCACATAACTTTTATGTTTGGCTCTAGACGAGGAGGATCCTAATCTTTTATTAACACTTTAATAAGACTGTTCCATTTGGTTTAAGACAATCCTTCACAATTCGGTAACTAGAGAAAAACTCCCAGAAGATGAGGGGGGTCCGGCGTGACCACTTAAGTCCCTACCTTCTTAGGCTCTTATCGCCTTGGTGACAGAGTTCTCTTTAGTACCTCTTTGTTCGAGAAGGTCTTAGGCTTTCTTGGCTTGAATAATCCTATACTAATCTTGAAACTTTTAAAAGATTATACTTTGATTATCAATTAATATTTTAATCATATTAAATAATTAAAGATATAATCAAAGTTGTATTAGGATTCTTGTGGTGATTTAATTTTAATCCAATTAAAATTTTATATGGGTTTAACTTCCTAAGAAGTTATTAGTTCAAAACTAGCAACAACTCAATTTCTATTAGAATTCTTTCCAAAAACAATTTTAATGAAAATAGAATTCTAATCATACTCAAATTTAATTCTGGAGATTTTTGTAAAATATTTGTAATTTCAGAAATTACAATTTCACCTCTGATCGTTTTGGGTATTTACAATAAATCCCTAAAACTTTCAGAATTTTACAAATTGGTCATGCGGAGTCTGCCAACCTGAATTTTCAGGTTCTGTCCAACAGATTGTTTTGCGTAGCAGACGACCTTTCCAAATTCCAATTGAGTTGAAATTTTACAGAGTCGTTAATCCATATGTCTAGTGTCTCCACAAAAAATTTCCCCAAAAATAACGATTTTATCAACATAAAATAATAGCCTAACCGAACAGCTCTCATTAGGATCCCATATACATGCTTTAATTTGTTTTCATCAAAACGACATAACCTCAAAGCTCTGATACCACTGTAAGGTTTTGGGTTAGCGCGGAAGCATCCATGTGACTGGAATTTAAAATTTTCTTCCAAAACCACTCTAAGGATCGTGGTTATGTCGTTGTTGATGTAAACAATATACTATTTAAATTAATCTATATTAATTTAACATGCATGTAATAAATAATTTTATTTATCAACATAAATAAAATTTACTGATAATAAAACATACCTTTATGTGCTTATTATCTTTTAGAGCCTTTTGAATATCCTCCTTGATTTTTCCCTTGTTGTAGTGCACCAAGCGTTGCACCTCTAGTTGGCACACTAGCTCTCCTCTACGAACAAATCGCTCCCACTATTGAGAACAAAAGAAACTATTTTCTTTTCTATGATGTTTGAAGTCTTTAGGAATAAATTGGAACTATTCCAATAGAGAGATAAAAATATCCTTGAAAAACTACATTTTCCTTAATCTATATATTATAGAAGTTTTGCCTTCAACTTGAACAGGAAGTTTTGCCTCAACTTCAACAAGAAGTTTTGCCTCAACTTCTAAAAGAAGTTTTTGCAATCAACTTCAACAAGAAGTTTATGCCTCAACTTCTAAAGAAAAGTTTTGCATCAACTCAACAAGAAGTTTGTCTTCAACTTCAACAAGAAGTTTTTGCAATCAACTTCAACAAGAAGTTTTGCTTTTCAAACTGTAACAAGAAGTTTTGCCTTCAACTTGTACAAGAAGTTTTAATTGTATCTCAATACAATAATGTCAATCAAATATCTCTCCAAATCAAATTTGGTCTCTTAAAGATTCTTTCCAAAATATAATTAGGATACTTAATCAAATAGGAATCCTAATTAAATAAAGACTTCCATATTTAATCTTAAATAGGACTCTAATTAATTTGGGTGCTAGCCCACTAAATTAAAGTCCAATAGATTAAATATTATTTTGGCATATTAATTATTAACTATTAATTAATTAATTTAACTTACTTAATTTTAATTAACAATTAATTAAAATTACATTTAATTTATTTAATATAAATATCAAATATTTAATTAAACAATTAAATCTTATTTTATATTTCGAAATTATTAATCAAATTAATATTTCCGAAATATCCTGAATATCCTAATCCAATTAGGAAATACCAAAATAATCATTTATTAACCTTTAATAAACATCCTCGAATTTGTAACATAGACGAGAACTATATTGTGCGACCGTCCTAGGTTCATTATCGAGTAGCAGTGGAATAATATTAACTCTTTAATATTTCATCTCTATGATATTCCACAGACCATGGGTAATCGCCTAGCAGCAAGCCATGGCCCCTAGTCGATGAATGAAGTGGGAAAACATATGAACCTGTTAGAATACACTTCGAACATGTCATCTCATTCCTTCCGATATTTATGTTTCTTATCGAGTCTGGGATCATGGTAAGGTCAAATCCTTATACTCGACATATCTTTAAACTTTATCTTGTGGATCTGATATCTCTAAGATATCGACTGCTTTGGCCAAAGACTTATATCCACAACTTTAAGTTTCCTTGAAACATCTATAACTTTAATTATCAAAGTTATCGGATCCCATCTTGAAGCATACGTGACTTCGTACGTCAATCGCTCAAGGCCATCTAGCATTTATTCAAAGGACGTGAATAGTCGAATGAGGATATACTAGTGAACCAAGAGTATTATCGCACAAGTCATCATATGATCTCAGGTCAGAGGATATAATGACACTAATGTATTATTACGAAGATCAATGACCTTAGATAATATTACCATGTGATCTTACGCTTCTGTGGTCGTGTTCGATATTTCATTCTACTAATGAAACATCTATTGTCTGTGTCCTTATGATATGAGACTCATCATCCATTCTATTAACATCATATGTCAATCTAGGAGACACACAACAATATTGGTCAAGTGATATATTATTGTCCTGTATAACAATCACATTTTACCAAGAACTTAATTTGAGACATATATAAATATCGTTGACTCTCATAATCACAAACGTCTTTTGGATTAACGATATTTATCTGACATAATGTCTCAGGACATACACATAAAATATGGATGTAATAATGTGTAGTAAACAAATGCCTTTTATTAATAAATAATAAAATATATTACAAATAATATGCCTTAAACCATTACATCCATAACTGGTTTTAGGCATACTTCTAACATTTTTCTAGGACCGTTATTTCTTATAAGAGGGGTTCTCTTACTTTGTCTTATATCGAAGCTTAATATCAATTTTTATTCTAACACTATAAAAAACTTAACTTTGAAACACAAATTCATTTTTGGAATATGGTTTCAGTACCAACTCTCTTAATAATCAATAACATAAATCTTTAACTTTAAGATGTAAAATAAAATATTATTCAAATAGATAAAAACTTTATTTAATTTGGCCTTATCATTCCTTCCTACACTCTTTAATATCCTAGTTTAACTTTAACTCCTTCAAAAGGACATCGCCGGTTTCTCTGTCTGTTGACTTATCGCCTCACGCCTCCACGGCTGGCAGTCTGTTGAGAATGTGGCTCACTATATTCATTGGAATTAAAATTGGTAGATAAAAGATATTAAGAGAGTAGCTTGTACAAACAATTTGTTTTTTTTTTTATATATTAATAATAAAATATTTTACACAAAAATTAAGAAGACTAAGCTTTTTGACTAGTAGAGTCACTTTCCCTACTCCCAAAGAATAGGTTTTTAATTCATTATGGGTAAGCTTTTTGGACCATAGGTGCGAAAGACTCAAAATATCGATGAACTTCAAATTTATAGCCTAAGGATGATAAAGCTTTTCCTAAACTATAAGATACATGGTAATAAATTTTACTGCCAACGCTTGAAATCATTGCTTGTCTATTATGCTTTAATAATTACGCTGAGTGCTTCATTTTTGTGCTTGGTGCGGTGTCTATTTCTTCATCTACGTAACATTTTGTCTCGTGACTCTTTTCTTACAATTGTCCACTTGGTTACATCTGTGGAACCTGGTTTTATTTATGTTGATGCTTCATCAGTCTGCATAATTCAATGATATTCTCAAGGGTTCCGAGCCACCTATCTATTTGTATCAGAAGTAGCTTATCATTAATTCTTCTCGATTGAGTCCCTTCTTCTGCTTGCATGACAATCATTCAATTGGCTCCTTCATCATAAACCTCATAAAGTTTTTGAGATAAAAATCTTTGAGAAAACTTCCTATCACTTTAATGACAATGGCTCTTCGATAACGAATTCATTTCTTCTTAATAAACAGCCCTTTGAATTCTTGATATGATGCCCACAGTTGAGTGCCAATTGAATATCCAATAGTGATGAGATGAAAAGTTAGATAAATTATTTGATCTACCGATTCTGGACTGATAGTGTAAAAACAAAGATAAATATTTTTCCCTCTTGTAAAATTATGATCACAATCTTTAAATTCTTTATCAAATTCTTTAATTTCTTAAAGATTGGTTGAAAGATAAAATAGATCTAAAAAATCAAATTCGACTATTTTTTTTAACAATTTGAGAACGTGCATTTGCAATACAAGAAATTCGTGGATAAATGATATTTAACTCAGAAACTCTTAAAACGTTTTCTCCATGATTAATTTGAAAAATGGTTTTGAAAATTCAATATAGTCATTTTCCCAAGGATGCACGTGAATTTCTTCAACTATAAAAGTGACTTTTTTTTCCCTTTTGAGAAATTTTTTCCAAAATCATTTTTAGCAGCTGAACTTCTAGATCCACCTAGAAAGAATGTTTTAGGATTTTTTGTATAATTTGGTTTGAGAGATATTTCTCTCTGAGCTTTTAAGTTTGAATTTAAGGGTAATATAGGTTATGAAGCTTGTTGCTGATTCACTTTGTTCAAACTTACTTTATGCTCTAAGCCGTATGTTAATATGGCTTGTGTTGAGTCAAACAAAGTCTCAAAGTCCCACATTGGTTAGAAATGGGGAAGATCATGGGCATATAAGGATGGACATGTATCTTCATTGGTATGAGGCCTTTTGGGTATAACCCAAGAGCAAATCCATGAGGGCTTAGGCCCAAAGTAGACAATATCATACCAATGTGGAGATAAGTGGTGTCCAAGATTCCTTACAAGTGGTATCAGAGCCATGCCCCGGAGTTAGCCATGTGGATGAATCCTCGGAATACCGAACAAAGGTGGTGAGCCCCGATCGTGATCCGTGAGTGCTCGGTTAGACAGGCGGTGTGCTCTGGTCTTCATGGAGTGGACGGATGAATGATCGTTTGAGGGGAGGCTCAGTTGTCCTTTGTGGTCCTTTGTTCGATGGGAGGATTGTTGGGTCAAACAAAGTCTCAAAGTCCCACATTGGTTAGAAATGGGGAAGATCATGGGCATATAAGGATGGACATGTATCTTCATTGGTATGAGGCCTTTTGGGTATAACCCAAGAGCAAATCCATGAGGGCTTAGGCCCAAAGTGGACAATATCATACCAATGTGGAGATAAGTGGTGTCCAAGATTCCTTACAAGTGGTAAAAATAACAAGAATTACAATGGTCCGAAAAATCATCAGACTAATAAACAAGAACCTAAATGGAAGAAAAAGAACAAACATGATAAGAATAAAGATAGTGACAAGAAGTGCTACCATTGTGGGAAGATGGGACACCTTAAAATGAATTGTTATAAGTTCATTAGGGAACAGAAAAATGAAGGCAGCGCCACTGTGGCTGCCGAAAAGGGGTCGATGTGCCTATCTGAGGCATTGACTGTGTCTAGTGATCACATTAGTAGAGAATGGATTCTGGACTCTGAGTGTTCCTTTCACATGAGTCCGTATAGGGACTGGTTTGTCAACTTTAGAAATTCTGACCAAGGGACTGTGTATATGGGTAATGACAATACTTGTAGGATACAGGGAGTTGGGGATATAACACTTAAACTCCATGATGGTAAAGTTAGGATTCTTACTGACGTTAGATATGTACCTGACTTGAAACGGAACCTGATATCACTAGGAACACTAGATGAATTAGGTTTCACATATAAAGCACATAAAGGAAACATGCACATATCTAAGGGTAATAAACTAATCCTAACTGGTATTAAGAGAAATGGATTGTATGTTCTAAATGGCCAACATGTATTATCGGATAAACCCATTTCTGCTTTGACTTCTAATGTTGATATGACTAATATATGGCACTTGAGACTTGGCCATATAGGCCAGAAAGGAATGCAGGTACTCAGCAAGCAGGGACAATTTGGAAAGGACCAGTTGAAGCCACTTGAGTTTTGTGAGATCTGTTTGTTGGGCAAACAGCACAGACAGAGCTTCCCAACTGGAATTCACTTGTCAAAGGCGAGTCTGGAGTATCTACATTGTGATTTGTGGGGACCAGCAAAGGTCCAGACACATGGGGGTAAGAAATATTTCCTCTCTATTGTTGATAACTACAGTAGGAAGGTATGGACATTCTTACTAAAATCAAAGGATGAAACTTTGACTAAATTTAAAGAATGGAAAGTATTGGTAGAAAATCAAACTAGTAACAAAGTAAAAGTCTTGAGAACTGATAATGGCTTAGAATTTTGTAATACTGAGTTTGACCAATACTGTACTAGTGAGGGTATCCTAAGACATAGGACTGTTAGAAACACCCCTCAACAGAATGGAGTTGCGGAAAGAATGAATAGAACCTTATTAGAAAAGATCAGATGTCTTTTATTTTCTTCCGAACTTCCGAGGGCCTTTTGGGGTGAAGCCCTCAATACTGCTACTCACTTGATTAACCTTAGCCCTAATAGTTCAGTTCAGTTTAAGACACCAGAAGAAATCTGGTCTGGTAGAGCTCATAAGCTTGCACACCTTAGAGTATTTGGCTGTGAAGCCTATGCTCACCAGTCCATAGGTAAAGTTGAACCGAGGTCAATCAACTGTGTTTTCCTAGGATACCAAGAAGGGACGAAAGGGTATAGGTTATGGGAAAGGGAATCACCTGGAGTCAAAGTCATAATTAGTCGAGATGTTATATTCAATGAAATTTGTTTTCCTTGTAAATCTACTAACAACAATGCAGGTGCCTTAGAAAAGGATCTAGCAGATTTTGATCTTGCAGGTGGAGCTCAGATGCAGGTGGAGCCAGGGACATCAAGGACCGCTGAGCAAGTTGGTGACATGTCAGGCACGGAGACATCTGAGGACACCCAGCCTAGGAGAAATAACCAGGAGGAAAATAGAAATGAAGTAGCAGAGATACAAGAACAAATTGAAGAGGACACAGTAGATCAACTGGATCAAACTGTGCAGCATGATGAAACACCACAAGACACATTAGGCCAACTACCAGCTAGCGAGAGACAGAAGTAGGAGGCAGGTAAGGCCTCCTACCAGGTATGATTACTCAACCAATGATTTGTATTTCTGTGCATTAATATCAAGTCATGAAATTAATGGGGTTGAGCCTGCTAGCTTAGGAGTGGCATTAAAGTCTACCCATAAACTTGAATGGGAAGCGGCTATAGAAGATGAGATGTCTTCTCTTAGTAATAGGTCTGAGATGGTTAAAATGGAAAATGTGCATTATGCAAATGCTATTGGTTCTGTGATGTATGTCATGATTAGTACTAGACCTGACTTGTCATATGCTGTATCTTTATTAAGTAGGTTTATGTCTAATCCAGGTGGAGCACACTGGAGTGCTTCTTACAATGGTTGTTAAGATACTTGAATACTACTATTGATTATGGCTTATGTGTTAACAAATCTAACGTTTAGATTTGGTAGGGTATGTTGATTCTGATTTTGCAGGTGACAGGGACTCAAGAAAGTCAACTACCGAAGCAGAGTATATAGCCATAACTGATGTGTTCAAGGAAGCAATTTGGCTTCAGGGTATCTTAACCGAAATACAACAGCTGCAGGGTAAGACAGTTGTGTATTCAGACAGTCAGAGTGCGATACATCTGAGCAAGAATCCAGTACATCATGAGAGAACCAAGCATGTGGATGTGAAGTATCATTTTGTGCGGGAAATTATCTCAAGCGGTAAGATTGAGATTAAGAAGGTTCAACTGAAGACCCATCAGACATGGGGACAAAGATTGTGACTGCAACCAAACTCTTCCACTGCATGAAGCTGTTGCAGGTGGGGGTTGGCTGACCTTGCAGCCGACATGAGCGGTGATGTGAGTAGGTGAGTTTGCTGTGCTATTTTTTGACCTTAGTGTGTCCTTGTATATGGTTCGGAGTGATTAGTGTGTTTTGGCTTCAAGGTGGAGATTGTAAAATGTGAAGCCTTGTCATCCGTTGGATAAGGGACACGTGGCGCAATCCTTGCCGTTGTCCGAATACATTAAGTTGCTCACTATATAAAGGATGCTTAGGTTGAGAATTAGGGAGAGAGTTTTCATTATTTGTATTCCCTTAATAATTGGCTAAGTGTTAAGCCTATTCCCTAGTCCAAGTTAGTGTAGTCTTCAATTGGGAATTTGAGAGATTGTCACTTTTAGAGATTAGGGTTCTTTGTGAGATTTGGGGAAATACATTTTGTAAACGGATTCAAGATTCCGTGTGTAATCTTGAAATTGCTTAGTGCAGCGAGCTCCCTATTCCGGAGTTCAACGTGGATGTAGTCGGGAATTTTTCCGGCGAACCACGGTAAAAATCGTGCATTCTTGATTGATTGGTTTGACGATTTGCGACAAAAAACTTTACAGTTGTATCAGAGCCATGCCCCGGAGTTAGCCATGTGGATGAATCCTCGGAATACGAACAAAGGTGGTGAGCCCCGATTGTGATCCGTGAGTGCTCGGTTAGACAGGCGGTGTGCTCTGGTCTTCATGGAGTGGACGGATGAATGATCGTTTGAGGGGAGGCTCAGTTGTCCTTTGTGGTCCTTTGTTCGAGGGGAGGATTGTTGGGTCAAACAAAGTCCCACATTGGTTAGATATGGGGAAAATCATGGGTATATAAGGATGGACATGTATCTTCATTGGTATGAGGCCTTTTGGGTATAACCCAAGAGTAAATCCATGAGGGCTTAGGCCCAAAATGGACAATATCATACCAATGTGGAGATAAGTGGTGTCCTAGGTTCCTTACAGCTTGACTATGCCTTTTTGTAGGATCGATATACCCTTTTAATTGAGTATTATTTTCTGTTATATCTTCTTGATCATCCATCAAATAACTGATGGTGAACGAGCAAGATTGTTAAGATATTCTGTAAAATCTTTTGCATAATCATCTATACCTTCGAAAAACTTATCATTCCATTCTTTAAGGGTTACCACTTCCTGGCAAAGGATTTTTATATCCTTTTGGTACTGTTGTTGGAATGCGAAGATATCGCTCCTAACCTTTTTGCTCGGTATCAATATTTATTGCCCTGCTGATAATATTATTTAGCTTTTCAGTTCATCTTTGCGTCATTTGGATGCCTGCTCAAATAATTAGTAAGGAAATTTTCAAATCCTTTTATATGATTAACTTTAAAGTTATAGAAACTTAAAATTACTTGTCATCTCTATAACCTTCTAAATTGAGGTTCTCGAGGTTGCTTGTTAAAAATCAAACTTTTTACCTCAGTGTTATCAGTCTCAACTGTAAACTCACGGGATAAGAGAAATAAGATAAACATGCAAATACCTCTAATGATAGTTAATAACTCCTTTTCATTCGTGGAGTAATTAACTTTCGCTTGATTAAATGACAAACTTCACCAATGTCTGTTTTGAGCAATGCTTCCCAATAATAATCTGAAGCATCAGATTAAACGATTATTTATCGCCTTCTTCTGGAAATCTTAGTTTGGAAGTTTTCAGTCATGTTTAAGATTTTTAACGGCTTCTGTGTGTACTAAAGTCCATCCTTTAGTGTTATTCTTTTTAAAATTTTTTGTAAAATTAGTATTTTCTTTGCTAGATCAGGAATAAATGACTCGGCATAGTTCGGACATCCCAAAAATTTGTATCGTCTTTCTATCTGATAATTTATCAGGAAATTCTCAACTTTTTCTGAAAAATTGGACTGTAATTTTATCGCATTGGAATTAATTATTAATCCTAAGAAATATATTTCATTCTTTTTAATTTTTGCCTATTTATGAGACAAAATGATTCCATTTTTTACAAATTGTAAAGAAAGATTTTAAATGTTTTATAAGTTCTTCGTATGTGTCAGAACATACAATATTAATACATCTAGATATACCAACAAATAGCTGTTAGCATTGTTAAAAGGGCATGACGAGTCATTCTTAATGACCGTTTGGGGTACTAAATGTTATCAATGGCGTTGATTCAAGTGTTAATTTTATCTGTCAAAATCCTGATTTGCAGGCGAATTTTGAAAAAAATTATTTACCCTTAGCAAGGTTTATTAACACATTTTTGTTTGGTCTAAAATATCCATCAAATTGAGTTGTCTTATTTAATTCTTTATAATTTATGACCATTCTGGCATTTTCTTATTTTATTTCATAATGATTCTTAACCAAAAAAGTTGGGCTGCTTTATGGGTTTTTACTAGGCCTAATTAATTTTAGGTCTAAAAGTTCCTTAATTATTTTTTTCTTTAAAAATTCATCCTTATCTTCTTGATTTTACACCATTGGTCTTACTGTTATAATCGTCGTTGGATTAATTAATTTTATTTCTCCAAAATTTGTTGTTATTGCCTCTTTAACCTCTTCTAATGTGAGATTAGTTTCTTCAAGATATTTTACCCTTTTGCAGGTGTAATTTGTCAATTGTTTGAGTCCTATTTTTTCCCAACTATCACCACGCGGTGCTGGGCAAATCATAAACAGGTTTAAACTCGCTTGAGAGTTTTTTTAGGTGTTGGGTCCTGCCTGCAGACCACGAAGGCTGAAAATAAAACCTCCATCTATCAAGAAGATTATAAGGGCTTGACGATCAGGAACACTTCACGGTCAAGTGAAGTTTGAACTGAATATGGTAATTCCTTGGATTTTGGTTTCAAGAACAAGAATAATGCTTCTACAAGAAAAGTTGCTTTCATACTATTGATCCGAGGCCTGATTGCAAAGGTCGCTTGCGCGTTTTATTTTACAAGTTGTAGGTGGGTGAGGCCTCGGGTTGCCGAGCCATAGGTCTATGGGCCTGCTTGGAGACAGGTGAGAGTCGGAATGAGCTTAGTCAAGACTGACTCTTGAGTGAGTGGCCATTCGGACTTATCCATTTTCCATTAAATGTCAGGCGTCAAGGTTTGGACCCCTAGGTGAGTTTTCCATCTTATTTATTGCGTTGGATAACTTCCTGCTTGGGAGCTTGATTCTCGTACCTTAAAGACTGACAGCTGTAGATGAACACAGTCGTGCAGTTTCACGTGTATTTAACTAGCTTGTGGACAAGGGGATTAACAATCTCTCTCCAATTGATGAAAATCTTATAAAGAAAAGACCAGAGAATAGCCGTAGGAATGTCTCCAGACAGTGGCACAGGTGCTTGCCCCTTGGTGAAAGGGCCGGCTATCATGATGTTGATGCTAATGTGATCTAGAGGATCTTCTACTATTTCCTTAAATGGTAACGTCGTGGTTGCCTTCTAGATGACTTGTTGTTGTTGGAGAAGGCAAGGGTTTCTGAGTTATCACAGTAGATCTTCAGCGGTCTAGAGATAGTACCCATCATCTGAAGTCCTGTGATGAAGTTCCTCAGCAAAATGGCTTGGCATGTGGCCTCGTAGCAAGCAATATACTGAGCGTGTGTAGAGGAAGAAGCTGTGACCCTTTCTCAATGTAGGCTATTCCTAATATCCCTTAGTCGCCTGTGTCCTTGCATTTTTAAAGTCCAACTTGACCGAATTATGTAATAAGGAAAGAATTGGGATTTTGCTAATTTAATCAATTTAAATCAAATCAAACTTTAAATTAACCAATTAAAATTAGACAAATAAAATTTGATTTAAATCATGCCAAGTGTTCCAATTATAAATCACCATTTATCATAACAATTATGACAAAAAGGATAAGATTTATAATTTTCAATTATTTAATTATTTAACAATTAAATAAATAAATAATTAAATAATAACCATATATGTATTTTTATTTATATTAAATAACAAACACATATATTTATGGCATGTGTCAAAATCTCATTTGACGAATAATTAATGTGTACTAATTATATTATGTATCAAATACAAATACACAATAATTATTAGCGGACAAAATCCCTTAATGCATGTGTCATTGTTTAACCAATTAAACGATCCGAATTAACTCATTTAATCCGGTGAAGTATTATGAATAATCCGTATTATTCATATCGAGTTGCACAAGTGCTCAACGAGTACACTTCATTTTGTGGGACTCTCTAAGTTTAGGTTTATCAGTCACGAAATCCAATTTCGTGTCCATTATCCACCCACTCATGGATTATGACGACCACGAATAATCTCGCTAAACTATGCAAGTCGAGGTCATAGCATACGTATAATCCATCTGTCACAGGCTATCCGTATTATACCTGGGATATAGATGAGAACGTCAAATCCATTCGGTATAATACAGTCGACTTTCAATTTACGATCACGAAATAACACTCGGAACTGGTTTCCGACGTTATACCACGGCCATGGATTTACTAGATCGTAAACACGTGAGGATGCCTATACCATGTACACAGGACTGACGGATCCTATCTTGATACGCACTGGATATCATGAGCATCAGTCCACACCCAACGAACAGGCGGAGGTATGATCATGAATAGATCGTTGACGTGACTGCCATCAAAGTGTGGATGATAACTCATATATCCCACTGTGGTATCTCAAGTCGAATGACCATTATGCTCGCTCAACTCGAGAAGGTTCCTATTGACGTTGGTGTACCATCTATTAGGAAACCTTCAGTGAGTCATTCGGTGTCTTATCAAATAAACACCTACATGTCTATACGAGTTTCTCGAGACTCATGGTTCACTGGGATAAACCATCGGACCAAGTCACGATATACGACATGTACTGGTCTCAGTGGATTTTACTAACCGACCCGTGTTAGTAAATCTTGACCAGGAACTTTATTTAAGGATATACAACTAATAGTGCGCTTCCCAATGTCAATTACAAACTACGTTGTAACTGCGCACTAAATTGTAAATCCTAGGGTCTTTGTCTAATATACACGTATCACTAAATCAGATTCAGTTTCAATCTAATCGAGATTAGATCGAATAAGTGTATAAAAGACAAGGATTCTACCAGTAAAATTGGTAATATTATGGAAAATGAACTGTCCGTATTTATGAATCGGACATAAATACAATTCGGATTGGCACTCGGAGCACCGACCCCAACAATTTCTCCCACTTACTCTAGTGCCAATCCATGGTATCCTATACTCATCTCAATTTGTATCGTATACTCATGGTCCTCAAGAGCTCACCAGCACTCAAGAGGTAGGCAAGAACAAGTAAGCCTGCTTTAACAAATCGAGTCTGTCAAACAAACCCAACCGTTTTCCTAAGCCAGCATCATTCATATTTTGTAGAATCTAAATTCCACATCAATATGACTTAGATGCTATATCAGTATTGTGCTATAGCTATTGAGTTGTCTATGTATTTAGAGATCAAATCCAAATACTTTGCAGACAACCATAAGCACAAAACTAATATCAACACTTCTAATCATTGAGGTCACTTTGCAACTTCATAAGTCAATACTTCATAAGTTGCAACTGATTCCACTAATTTAGTAGAACCAACAGTGACACTCCCACTGCATCTTTTCTGACTTTATATGATATAGATCATCTAATGTCATAATTAGAATCAAAACTAATCTGACCTTATGGTTGCTGACTAAATTCTCCATGAACAAGAAACTCGTTCTTAGTATCTCATAGATAACAAAGAACTTGTTCCAAGACTCAGCATATGGTCTATAACATATCAAAATAACTCGTAACAATTACGATTAAATTGATATCTTTAATCGCACATAATATAGCATTCATTACGCTATCATCCAATGATGCATAGGATTGACTAGATATTCTAATCAATCTCTCTTTCGACAAAGGAATCATCCTTTACGAAATATGAATATTATATACATAAAAGACACGTTAACTGTCAAACAGTTGTACTAACTGTCATACAGATAGTCTTACTGTGTTCTTTATTAGATCATATCTAATATGCGATTAATGAGAGTATCTCACAAGTCTCTTAGTTTTATATATCTTATAAAACTTTATATATAATATAATAAAGACTACTCCCACTGCTTCCACGGAGAAAAGAAGACTTAAGGATATATATAATACTATAAAGAAATTCGTATGCTCCCACTGACCCTACTGACAAATACGTATTCTCTATACTTCGATAAAACCAGACAATCTGACTAATATCAAAAACAGAGAGCACGAATTTCTGGAATGCTTATCTGAGTCTACAATAGGCTCTATAAGCTAGTATATCAAACTGTGATCTTAGCAGAATACAAACTCTAGGGCCATTCTAGAATGAACTCTTCAAACAAAGAAATCACAACAGATATCTCATTCGAAGAAATCACTCAAGAACGCTACTTTGCATTCTTTAGCCAAAATACAGTTTAATATCGACATTAACCAACCTATCCTTAATTGTCCAAACAGTGCGACAAGAGATAAGTTTTCTCAGAATCTACAATAGATTACTGAGAATAACCTTTCTCACTGTCATACTATAAAGGTCAAACCTTTATCGAGCTCACTGTGCTTTTGATGCGCAAACAATTTGCACATTTTATGAACTATTCATAGCGAAGCCTAATCAAGTTCAAAACTTGATCGTCGTAAGCCATGAAAAATCT
Organism: Zanthoxylum bungeanum; assembly: GCA_019454045.1. Lineage (NCBI taxonomy): Eukaryota > Viridiplantae > Streptophyta > Magnoliopsida > Sapindales > Rutaceae > Zanthoxylum > Zanthoxylum bungeanum. The sequence continues at coordinate 221,452 of SKCR01051458.1, read as the reverse complement.
TAGATCTATGGTTCAATGCTAAGTTCCGAAATCGATATCAAATAACGCACCCACTATAAGTATAGGATAGGATATTTCTTCGATAAGAAAACATCAGAATCATTAAGTATCAAATACTTTGTAAATGATTCTGACATCCTATTAAACTTATACAGAAGTTGTCTAAGGGTCTTTTCATCTTATTAATTATGTAGTTCCATCACAGTTTATCATTCTCACATTTGACTTCACTAAGTCAAGTCCTTTCTACAATCGTCAACATCCAATGTCGACCAGCAAGTAATAAAATAATTTTATTACTTGGGATCGTAGAAAAGATATTCTATCAAATAAAATATAATATTCCATTAAATATAATAAATGATAAACTTCTCACTCGTACCTCCGAGGCACAAGTACTTTCAATTATATAACAATTATACAAAAGAAGTCTCAAATCTTAACTTTTCAAGATTCGAATTTTCTAGTATACATATCATATATGTAACTATAGAAACAAATGGAAATTAAATTAAAGAGATGAATTAGTGTTACTGGAGCATAACCCAAAAAGCATTGAAAATTAATTCGGTAACTTTAATATCAACGAATCAAATCATATAAGAGATACTCGAATCCACACTGACCAATTCCATCAAAATTGAATCGCGGAAGTTTAATATTGAGTAAAAAATTCATTAAAATACTATATATCACTAATTGCCTTCAAAACCTATTTGATCATTCCAAACATCTTTGAACAATTCAAAGACTCACGATGAATTTTATAATTTTAACACTTCAAATGAATATCTTAGAACCATTCAAAATATTCCATTTACGTTTCATCAGAGACATAATGAAAGTCTTTGAACAATTAAAGACGTTCAACATGTTCTCTACTAGAAACAAGTAACTAAGTCATGACAAATCATTAACTAAGTTACGGATCATAGAAAACTATCTTAAGGTAATTTCTAATTTATTAAACTACATACATCCAATGTATTAGTCTAATAAATCGGTGGTCCAATGACAATCATCGGTTAAATGAGATTTAATCATGTCCTGAATACAATATTCATTAAATAGTTAAGGATATGTGGTGTGATCTCATATCAGACCATCTTTTACCATAAGGAACAAACATCCAGTGCTTTGTGATAAAATCTCATAATGCACAATTCAAGTCATTTATATTACCGAATATTTTCTTAATGTTTATCTTTTCATTAATGACACTACTGGTCATCTTAAAATATATAACAACTGTTTATACAGAACAAGTAACTATCCAATAGTCACAAATTCTGATATCAAATATCAAAACAGTTATTGAACATTATTTTAAATAACTAGACGGGAGATCTGATATCCAATACTTTCAGTTGTCATATTGTGAGAATCAATATTCTCTATACACAACTATACATATCTCTTTTCTTAAGCTTTATAATTTGCCTTCAATTATTCACAACAATTGTAAATAATCGATTAGCAAATTGTGTCAGACACGTGACTTCTAAAAGTCACTAAAAGCAAAGAAACGTCATTAAAGGATAAACAAATACTAAAGGGATTTTCTTAGTGCCAGTCAAGAATCTCAAGACATGAACTGATTCGTGTCAATTCTTACTGCATAAAAAACAATTCTAACTTGAATAATATCCTAGACAGATATCCATTTAGATTATCTAATCGTGACTTAGAAACTAAGTCACAAACCATCTTGATTTTCAAGAAAATTGGAACAATAGTTCCCGATGGTTTTAACTAATCTAACAATATCTAAGTCTACTGTCTTTCTAGAACCTATTCTAGAACTACGCAACCATAAGTAAAGTCAGAAAAAAATCTATTCTAAAATAGACATGCAGTGGATTAGAGGCATAATTCTATAAGTAGTATAGAATAAAGGAAAACGAAAGTAGTAAATTCCATAAAATTATGCACCGCTTGAGTTATGGATTTTAAACTCAGCAGTGTCTCCCACTACTTTACGTAATACCGTAATCCCCAACGGACAACGGGAATTCAATAATTAAATCGAATTCCATAGTGAGAGTATGATCCCATGAATATATTTCGACTCACAGCTTTGGCACGTTCTCGCCTACGTATATTCATTAGGTAGACAACTTTTTGTCAATCACTCACCAGTGACTCCTGGTTTTGGTCCTGACCATTTCTCGCTGTGACAGCTTTGGCACGTTCACAGGGAGGCGTATCAAGGCTACACTTGTCAATGACAAACTCAAGCTACCGGTGTAGTCCTGACAGCTTTGGCACGTTAAGGATTTCCACTTTCACTTGAATTTGTCTCTTATCATATAAGTTCTACCAGTGCAAATGAACTACCATCAACCATAACTGCACAGCTTTGGCACGATACATCTATAGCATCAGGAAATCATTTGCATCCGTACTGACAAGGCGGACCAAGAAACATGTATCTAATACACGTTACTTTACAGCCATATTTAAAAGCGGGGATTTTCCTACGGAAGTAATACTCTACATCAAATGCAGAATATTAATCTAAATCATTTTCTAAACAACTCAATTCTACCTAGAAAACATAACGTAACTTAACCATTAAATTTCCGTTACATTTTCGTTAGCGTCAAACCGAAAAGTAAAGAAACATATCTAGATTACATGCATGTGCGAACAATAAATTGGATTAAATATCATATATCAAGCATGAATAATGTAATGGATGAAGCATCAGACCCGCTCTGATACCATTTTGTTAGGGTTTTGGGCGATGGGCGCAGCGGAAGCGCGGGTCCGGGCGATATCGTATTTTAAAACTTTTTCAAAATACCGAATAAATTATTCAATATCTAATATGAATAATTTATTCATATATTACCTAAACCAATTTATTTAATATCATATATTAACATAAATAGTTGAAACTTCACGAAACTTTTACGAAAAATATTTTTCCGCAAAACTGCCTAAAACTTGTTTTTGACCGAACCGACTACCCGACACTTATGGAAACTGCCCAGGTCAGCTCCAATAGGTCGGGACAGTTCACGGGCTGCCTGAACAGTGACGGAATCACTGTTTTCACAGCCGTCACCCGGTTGGCTCAAAATCCACCCAACCCGTTTTTGCGCCGTTTTTGGCCGTTTTCGCTTTCAAGTCGGAAACACTTTCCGGCAATTGTGCCAACACCCAAATTACATCCAAAACATTCTAAAGACAACAATTTCATCAAAAAATCAGTAACATTTCAGGTCTGAAAACAGTAACCGAATTTGTCATTTTTCCATGCTTTAATCCAAATTTCAACAAGATTAATCTAATTAATCCATCACCAAATGAATCCCACCATAAATGAATACCTCTAGAACAATTCTAGGCTATCTAAGAGTGGATGAATAACTCTAGAATGGCAACAATTTGTCCAATAATAATTTGAACAAAATAAAATGAAATTACACTAATTCCATCAAAACAACACTTCACACATGCATTATCTTCCTTCTCCATCAACCACAAACAAAAACCCCAAATTTTGACAAGTAAAGGAACCCTAGAAATTTTCTAAGAAATCAAGAAACAAAAAAAATCAAATCTCAAGCTTTAGGAATTTGAAGATTACCTCTTAAAACTCCAAGATTCCATAGCTTATTCTTGATTTTCCTTGACTTGTATGCTTGAATCATCAAGCAAAAATTGAAAAACCCATTTTCATGAGGTTTCGGCAGTGAGGTGAAAGAGAGAAGAAAGAAAAACAAATCCCTCCTTTTGTTTTTTAACTTTTGGGAGTGAAGGAAAGTGATCAAGAGAGGGAACATAATTTTTTTTTGACTTTTTAAAGTCCAACTTGACCGAATATATGTAATAAGGAAAGAATTGGGATTTTGCTAATTTAAACAATTTAAATCAAATCAAACTTTAAATTAACCAATTAAAATTAGACAAATAAAATTTGATTTAAATCATGCCAAGTGTTCCAATTATAAATCACCATTTATCATAACAATTATGACAAAAAGGATAAGATTTATAATTTTCAATTATTTAATTATTTAATAATTAAATAAATAAATAATTAAATAATAACCATATATGTATTTTTATTTATATTAAATAACAAACACATATATTTATGGCATGTGTCAAAATCTCATTTGACGAATAATTAATGTGTACTAATTATATTATGTATCAAATGCAAATACACAATAATATTAGCGGACAAAATCCCTTAATGCATGTGTCATTGTTTAACCAATTAAACGATCCGAATTAACTCATTTAATCCGGTGAAGTATTATGAATAATCCGTATTATTCATATCGAGTTGCCCAAGTGCTCAACGAGTACACTTCATTTTGTGGGACTCTCTAAGTTTAGGTTTATCCGTCACGAAATCCAATTTCGTGTCCATTATCCACCCACTCATGGATTATGACGACCACTAATAATCTCGCTAAACTATGCATCTCGAGGTCATAGCATACGTATAATCCCTCCGTCACAGGCTATCCGTATTATACCTGGGATATAGATGAGAACGTCAAATCCATTCGGTATAATACAGTCGACTTTCAATTTACGATCACGAAATAACACTCGGAACTGGTTTTCGACGTTATACCACGGCCATGGATTTACTAGATCGTAAACACGTGAGGATGCCTATACCCTGTACACAGGACTGACGGATCCTATCTTGATACGCACTGGATATCATGAGCATCAGTCCACACCCAACGAACATGCGGAGGTATGATCATGAATAGATCGTTGACGTGACTGCCATCAAAGTGTGGATGATAACTCATATATCCCACTGTGGTATCTCAAGTCGAAGGACCATTATGCTCGCTCAACTCGAGAAGGTTCCTATTGACGTTGGTGTACCATCTATTAGGAAACCTTCAGTGAGTCGTTCGGTGTCTTATCAAATAAACACCTACATGTCTATACGAGTCTCTCGAGACTCATGGTTCACTGGGATAAACCATCGGACCAAGTCACGATATACGACATGTACTGGTCTCAGTGGATTTTACTAACCGACCGTGTTAGTAAATCTTGACCAGGAACTTTATTTAAGGATATACAACTAATAGTGCGCTTCCCAATGTCAATTACAAACTACATTGTAACTGCGCACTAAATTGTAAATCCTAGGGTCTTTGTCTAATATACACGTATCACTAAATCAGATTCAGTTTCAATCTAATCGAGATTAGATCGAATAAGTGTATAAAAGACAATGATGCTACCAGTAAAATTGGTAATATTATGGAAAATTGAACTGCCCGTATTTATGAATCGGACATAAATACAATCCGGATTGGCACTCGGAGCACCGACCCCAACACTTTTACTTGAGTTCTTGGAAGTATTCCAATCCAGCATAACAGCGGTAGCGGTATATTGATCCGGTACGTATGGATGGATCAATTCAATTATTTTCCGCAGAAGGAGACGAAAGAATTAAAAGGCTTCGGCTAAGCCACCTCTTTTTCTGGGTAAGACCGAGAGAAAGATCCCAGACCTATGAATTGGGATTTTCCGAAAACTTACAAAGAAAATAGGAAATGAGTTAGACAAAAAGAAAAACAACCTGGACAAAAAGAAAGGAAGTGACTTAGAAAAAAATTGGCGATAATTTCATACCAATCAATCGAATATTGATTAATACATAATCGATCGAACATTATTTGAAAATGGATCTTCTGCTCAGAAATTAAATGTTTCAAATGCTTCTGGAAATTCTTGCTCCCATTGGACCATTTGTATCTATATGCATTAGGATCTTGATTCATGAATCTCTCGGTTCGAGAAATAAAAATAAGAGGAGCGAACCATTTCTTCTGAATCTTTTTGAAATTCGATAAATATTGGTTGATCGTATATTTCATTATAGTTCTATGATTCATAGTATCATTTCCTATTTGATCCTTGTGAATTCCATTTTCGAAGTTGCGATCAGATCTTTTCATTAAAAAGAATCGATTCAATATATTTTTTATGTACCCATATTTGGATTCGGATTGAGGATCAATCTAGATTGATTGACTTCCTTCATTATTTTGTTGCTAGCAAAAATAACTCTTTTTGTTTTTGGATCTTCCAAATCATTCCCGTAGAAGATCCGGACCCATTTTTTTGATCCTTTAATAAAAAGATCCATTCTCTTCATAAAACTATGAGGTAGAACCAATAAAGATTTATTTTTCATTCATTCCTAGAGTTGAATACCTCATTCAAGAATTATTTTTGATCCAATCCATAGGAAAAAATAGACAAGACTAATCCATTTTCATACACCAGATCCAGCTCGGTTATTAATAGAGTGAATATATATGCTATTTCTTGAAAGCATTCTTCTGATTCACAATCGTGGTGTAACATGTATCCCCCTTCTTGCGATCATGGAATATATGAGATAAATCAAAAAATAGAATATTATTTAAGAATGAAATCTTATTGGAACTGTCCATATCCAGTTCATCCTTTGGAACCATATCACATCCCAGATATGATGAAATAGGATGAATTGAGATGTTATTTTGTAATTATGTAATTATCATAAATATATTAACTATTTCTTTATTTTCTGATCACCAGAAAGGGACAAAAGAAACATCATTTATTTCTTCAATAATTTATGATATCTAGTGGACCTCTCAATAGGATTCGAACCTACATGAAGTTCTGACCATCTGTCAAAGAAAAAAAAAGAATGGATCTTGCGGGATTCCAGATCCAAACCTGGGTGATCTATCCATGACCAGGATGAAGCTTAGGTGAAACTAAGTGGAGGTCCAAACCGACTGATGTTGAAGAATCAGCGGATGAGTTGTGGTTGGGGGTGAAATGCTGATCCCACACCAAATCTCTGTGATATTTTGGATTCTTATTGCTTAGAAGTCCTATTGGATTTATAGTTCATCGATGGGATGTGATGGAACTCTTTTTATTTGTTGGTATAATGATAAATGACCGACTTAGCTCAGTGGTTTGAGTATTGCTTTCATAGGGCGAGAGTCATTGGTTCAAATCCAATAGTAGGTAGAAATTATTATTCTTTTTGTCACCAATTGTTGTTTCATTGAATTTGCTTCATTAATCGGCTTATGGTACAAAGATCGAGCCATACACAGGCGGACCTAATTTTAACTGGTGGTACATTCTTTAGTGAGATTATATTAAAAAATGCATGAACCAATCAGATAACAACTCTACCTGAACAAAATGGAACGTAATGTTGTACAAATCCATTTCTAATTTATTGTCACATTGGCATGTTGAGTAGACTACAATTTATTGTCTCATATCCTACCTATCCTAAAAGGAAAGACCTTTCTTGAAATTTTGTTTGAAGGCCCTCATCGCCTTAATGAATTGCTCACCGGAAATGGTTGGTCCACCAAGGAGAATGAGGTTGAAGTGATATCAAAACAAGCTATATAAAGGCATGCTCAAAGACAAAAGAATGAGATCTGGGCCTTAGCCTGTTAATGAAAAAAAGGTTTATTAATGTGGGAAAAAGACATATGAAAATCTTATGAATCGATAAAACCTGATCTCCGATATGTTTCACGTAAAGGAGCTAAAATGACACTTTCGAATAAAGAAAGTGGTTCCTTCGAGAGATATGATCTCATCAAACCTCACCGACTGGGTCATGCGTATGGGAAGGAATGGGTGGGTGGTCCAGGAATAGCAAGGGGATAGGGCTCATAGCCCCCTTCTCCCTTTTCCTCTTTCCCACACGGCTTTCACCCTTGATAAAAGACTTTCCATGGGGTTGGGACACTTTGAAAATGAGTAGTTGCTTCGATTCCACTCATGTCAGCTCAACTTCGCGCTCTTGTCTTTACCACGTGTAGGCAGAGAGTGAAAAGAGTTTGGTTCACTCACTAATGATCTTCCTTTTGCCATGAATGTGAATGGTATGGGCTTATTTGGTCTAAATGCCCCACATACCTAAAGTCTAAGGGTAAGAAAGCTATGGCAGCCTAACTTAGTGATTTAGAAGGTGGCTATACTTATAATGAGGCTCCTCATGATAAGAGTAATTTTATGGCCTTTACTGGTAGTGTGACTGATGAGAGAAAAGATAACTTTATTGACAAAGATGTTGGTTCATAATTCTCTCTTGGTGATTCTCTAAATGAGGATGATATCCAGATAGCCTTCACTGAGCTATACAATGAGAGTTTGAGCATCAAAAAGATAAATACTGAAGTCACTAAACAACTTAAAGAGACTGAACTAGAATGAAATAAGGCTCAAATCAAGCTTGAGAACAGTCTGATAGTTGTTACAGGTCTCAAGGAGATAAACAAGGTCCTATAAGGTAGGATCAAATCATTGCAAAAAGAACTTGAACAGACTCGATCACAGCTGTCTATGTTCACTTGTGGCTTTTAGAATCTTGATCATATGTTAGGGTTAGGTATGTCATATGGTGACAGGAGAGGCTTAGGTTTTGATAAGTCTGATTAAAAGGGTGCTTCGCCTTCCAAAACTGTCTTTATCCCTGTAGAAAACACTTTTGATAAACTAAATAATGTTTCTCATAGAGACCGTGGAAATCAGTCTTTTACCAAAGCTAACATTCTTAATGTCCAGCCTAAAGCTTCAGATGCCCGTACTAGGTTTGTTCCCACATGTCACTATTATGGCAAAATAGGTCACACTCGACCTAAGTGTTTCAATCTTAGAGAGAACAATGATAAGAATAAGAAGCTATACCACATGTTAGGAACTGGTATGCCTCTCAGTGAGAATAAAAGTTTAGGCTTCGTTGAGTCAAGCTGTAATGTAGCTTCTTCGTCTAAAACTATTTTTATCCCAATTCAACTAACTCCTAAAAGTGACTTAGGTAAGAAACTTATCGACTGTACTTATGTGATTCCCCTGTTGTTCCTCGTCCTATGACCCAACCTCAATCTAGAGGTGTGGTGGGTAAACCTCACTCTCGTCTGAGGTTTGTACCTGTATGCCACCATTATGGCAAGGCAAAACACATTAGGCCTAAGTGTTTCATGTTGTAGAAACAAAAGAAAAGACATAAGAATGTTTCACCTAGATTTTATTCTTCAAATCTAGTTCGTCAAGTTTCTGCACTAGCTATACAGACTCAAAAAGTTTCTGCACTAGCTATACAGACTCAACTCATTAGTGAGAAACTTGTATTGTTGACAAGGAGTTCTCAAGTGAATGAGACTCCAAATAAAGTTTGGGTTAAGAAGCGATATAACTTTCTATCTTCTTCTTAATGTCTTGATCCTAAAAGGCGTGATGAGATTGCACCCGTAGATGTTGCATTCATAGTTCCATATTGCATGTGTGTGCGTGAGATTTATGTGTTTGCATTACAACATGTTTTTTTTATTATTTTCATTACATATGGATGTGTGTTTTATTTTTGTTATCTGTCCTTTGGTATATAGGATGAAAACTTGGATATAAACGTCATAGCCAATTTTGAATGCACGGTAGCATGATATGCACTTGGGATTACAACTCCACGTACCATTGGATAATGACAAACCATGTTGTGTCTTTTTCTTATTTTTATGTTAAAAGATAAATGCAAAAAATATAAAATCAAAAAAATCAAAAAGATTTTTTGGCTTAAAAGAGCATGTAAAAGCATGTGAATGTGGTCATTGTATATAGGATATATGGTTATACATGTGTAATATGCTTTTATTTTTCTTGTTGCTCTATATGCATGAGTGTGTATGATGGAAACTCTTAGTATATCTTGTGCTTGCATTTCACATATATATTTTTGTTGTTTTTGATGCTTGATAGATGTATGAGTTTTTGGACTGCCAATCTAATCTCTATATACCCAGATCACTAAATAGTGTGACCTTTGACTAGAAGACCTTATGTCATCCCCGTAGACACTGCATTTTTGCATAAGCCCGATGATGAGCCTCGTATGGAGGCACTACCTGAAAAGTTGCGGAAGTTAAGGGAAACAAATGCCGGAAGGAAAGAAAACCTCCAAAATTAGCCCCTCATCGGACTCGAACTCACTAGCCAGCCTCAGATTCATTTAGTCAATTTTTGTTTCAAACCCCAAGCCTCGGCCCATCAACCCAGCTTCGGCCTAAATCCATCCACATGCCAAACACCACACAAAGCCCATGCATCCACACATCTAAGGCCCAAAAAGATACCATGCACGCCCAAAATAAGAAAATCTCATGCAATTCATATGTACAAATCCCTTCATCAACACTTTCAAATTTAACAAGATTTTGGGATCCCATCCAATTTAAAACGATTTGGGATATTCTCATCACCAAATTTAGGGGATTGTATTCCCAAAATAAATTAAGAATATATCTCCCAAATAAATGTGATTTATTTACCTATTTGGAGATCCCTTCAAGCACTATAAAAAGGAACCATTTTCTTCATTTGGGGGAGGCTAGACGGCAAGAACAGAAACTAAAAAAACCATAAGCTCTTCTCCTATTCTTTCACGACAAAAAAGGAAAAAAAAAAAAAAAGAGAAAGAAAACAGAAAACAAAAATAAGAAACAAAGAAAAAAAAACGTGAAAGATAACCAGAACAGAAACAGTAAAACAGAACGTGAAAGACAACCAGAACAGAAGAAGCGACCATCTTGAGAAGAAGGACAAATAGAACAGAACTAGTGACCAGCGTGAGAAGTAAAACAGTGAGCCAAAAAACCGAGAGACACACAACATAAAAACCAAGAGAAAAATAACCAAAAAACAGCCCCTAAAATAACCAGCAAGCACCCCCTAAAACAACCAGCCAACAGCCCCTAAAACAACCAAAACAGCAGCAAAAAACAACCAAAACAGCAGCTAAAACAAATAAAAACAGCAGCCAGAAACAGTGAAATAGCAGCCAGAAAATAGCAAAACAGCGAGTGAAATAGCAAACCTGAAGCAGCAAACAACGAACCAGCGTTCCGGACGTTGCATGCCTGGCTGGATGTGAAATACGTCCAGCCGGGTATGCGAAGTTCTACATTAAAGACGGCCAAATTTCTGGTCACATTTTTCTTTCTCTGGCATTCCGTTATTTATCTTTTCATTTATTTATTCACTTTCAACGTTATTTTATTATTTCGCATTTATTTTGCTATTTAACTTTTTTTGTCTATTTACTTTTATTGTTATTTTATTATTTCGCCCCTTTTTTATGTTCGTTTACATTGCATTGATGATTATGTGTGTTATTATCCCTTGTGATATATCGAATGGAAACCTAGACATAAATTCCGTAGCCGAATCTGAATGGACGGTAGTGCGGTCTGTACTTGGGATACAACTCCACGTACCACTCGGGAAATACTCATATATGCATGATTAACCCCTCTTTTTGTTTACTATTTATTTATTGACGCTTTATTTGCTTTTGATTATTATGATTCTTGTTATCATATCTTGTATTTCTTAATTTAATTTACTTTTATTTATATGATTGTTTATGGGTGTGCAAATTTGTGTGTTTATTTGAATTATCTTGCATGAACTGCATAAGACTTGGCTATACCATTGTGTGAACCCGTCCATTATACTGGCATAAGTAAGAGACCATTCCGAACCCAACGGTTTGAGGTCTTCCCTTGCGAGGGGTGAGTGCGGCCTTAAACGTTTCCCAGTTCACACTGGATGGCGACTTCTTTATTCTCTGGTTTAGTCCCCCGTGGGCTACTCCGTACTCTCTATGGGCTGTGAGCCCAACAGTGTCATGGTCGCCAAACATCATAGGCATAGCGGTAAACCCGCTTCGCTACTACAGATGGCGACTCCACTGGGGATAGAGAATTGGCCCCGAAATAATGCCTTGTAGGGTTAGTGGCTTTGCTTTGGTTACCCAAGTCTCATATATTTTGCATACCATTCTTACCCTGATGGCATTGTGTATCGTGAAGTCGATTTCACTAAAGGCGGTGGATCATTATGTGATGATAACCATCACTCGTTGGCACGTACCCTAGGGTATAAAAAAGGCGTGCTCACTTGGTCGCTCGAACCCCTGAGTGCGGAGACCTAGTTGTGTGCAATCCTTCACCGATGAGAGCCTATATCCATACCCTTGTAAGCCCACATACGAACCATAGTTATGTGTCCTATAGAAGCTACCCACATGTTTGTGTTTAGGCCTATTATCATTTGGATCCATTTGAACTTCTCGTCACAAGATACGAACTTGTTGGGCCACTTAAACTGGGACGAGTTTGTATTTTATGATGGTTGGGCCAAAAGTTTTCAAAATGACATGGGCCACCTTGTGTTTGGGCCCCATATCATTGGAAGTTATTTAGCCACCTTATCACAAAAGTGTAAACATGTTGGGCCTTTTCAACTAGGACAATTTTACATCTCGCGATAATCTGATTGAACACTTTAAAATGATAACGGGCCAACTTGTATGAAAACCTTGATGAGCTTAGAAGGTCCAATTATGATCCGAATATGTCAGACGCATGAGTCCGATATCCACACTGGCTTTCATCCAGGAAGAATACGCCTTGTCATGGCATATTTGTATACTTTTGGATATCTCTAAGTCCATCCCCACCACAACCATGATTACTGAGGGCCCAATTCGTCGCTTATAGACAATGGCACGATCCCATAATAGATTTAGTCAATATTGTAAATGGGCAGTCTTTGTCTTTTACTGATGAAGAGGGACTGAGGTAGCCAAGGTTCACCCTTGTAGCATAGGAGAGAACGATTTTTTATACCCCACATTGGTGCATAAAATGAGCCATACCTAGGACAGAAATGGACTTACCAAGAGTGCGGGAGAAATAAGGTCGGAAGGATATATGTTGTTTTGATAACCACATGCATCTCATTCATCTCATTCATCTCATGCATACACGCATCATGCTGACCCTCTTGTCTTAAAAGCCATCATAGATATCCATTGGGTTAGAGAAGAATGAAGACTTTTCAAGAAAAGGTTAGCAACCATGGATGCATCTGACAACGAAGGTTCCCGTGTGGATGAATTGGAGACCAACATCACCAAAATTACCGAGCATCTACAAGCTTTGACCAACGCTGTGGCCAATCTGATAGTACCCCGCACAATGGGAATAAAAAACAATGGGGATGGAAGGCGTAAGGAGCCTCCGAAAAGGGTGAGTGAAGAAATCCCTATTTTTTATGATGACATGGCTGAATATGCCGTGGGAAGGATAACCGAGTCTCAGGCAGAGTTACAGAAACTCAGAGAACAAGTAGAGTCAGTTACCCGTAAGATGAAGGGAAAACATGAAGATCTATTAGACTATGATGCGATGGCTTTCGAAGAACAGCTGCCTCCCTAGTTTAAAATGCCTAATATAGCCAAGTTCAACGGAAACGGAGATCCTAGGGTCCATCTCTGACAATATGTTTCAGTGATGAGTTCAGTGGGTTTGTCGAAGCGTCAGAAGCAGAAGATGTTCGGGATGTCACTAGAAGGGGCGCCCGTAGTATGGTATCACAGCCTGGAGAGAAAGGTCAGGGATGACTGGAGGGCATTAGCAAAGTCCTTTCTGAACCAATATGTCACGGACCTAGAGATAGACTTGTCACTCCGTGGCCTAGAAAACACCAAACAGAAGCTAGAGGAGAGCTTCAAAGATTATGTGGATCGCTGGAGAGGCCAGCTCTTGAAGATGCAGACACGGCCCTCGGAGGACCAAATCAAGATGATCATTAAAGGCACAAATCCCTCCATTTATAACAAGCTGAGAAGGATGACCTCCATGATTTGTGACTTTCGACAGTTAAGAGAGACTGTCATGGATATCGAGGAAGAGGAAGCCGATAATAAAAAGTTTTATGGCCAGAATAGAAAGACCATTGGGGGCCTTCAGAGACCAATCCCGTTCTTGCTGAGATTGTCGCCATCAGAAACATGTGATTCTCCAATCTTGGTAGACCTTTGTCAAAGGTGTTTGAAAAGCTGAACAGGCAAGGACTCCTAAAACCCTTAGAACCCAAACCACTTCAAAACCCTGTGCCATTCTACTTCGACCTAAACCTATACTGTCACTTCCATCAGCAAAAAGGCCATGAAATTGACAACTGCCCCCGCCTTAGGCATGAGATCCAAGACCTCATTGACACCCATAAGATATCTGAAGTGAAAAAGAACAACCTAACACACACAGAAACCTTCTACCCAACTACCACTCCGTTCCACAACCCACCTACATGATCAACTCCGGCCTGACCGAAAGCTTTATCCTCCAAACTCTCAACCACCAAGATTCTTGCATGGGGATATGGAACATCAGCAGTGAAGATGAAACAGAGCATGGGAGAGATTTCTGGGAAAATTTCTCGAGCAGTGATGAAGAGGAGGTTGCAAAAGAGGAAAATAAATGGGAAGAAAAACTACTGCAGTTGGAGAATCTGACGCTCGAAGAAATTTAGAAGACGAGAGAAGACGAAGCTGCAAACTATGAAGATGTTTATTTTCCTGATTTATTTGATTGTAATCCTACATTTATTAATCATAAAGACATTGATTTTGCTTACTTGTTCGAGTCTTTTCCTATTAATCTGCATCATACATGCATGAGATGACCATATTTGACATTAACTCAACAAAGACAAATGCATTTAATCTTGGTACATGTGAAAACCCCAAGGAAATTTTAATCGTAAGTGAGGTTACCTCTGATGAGCGGAAAGAATTAGAGAGAATATTAATAAAATATGCAAAAGTATTCGCCTGGTCCTATGAAGACATGCCTGGAGTAGACAAGGGTACTGCCAATCGCACGATACCAACTTATCGGAACATGAGGCCAGTAAAACAGAAGCTCTGAATAATGAGGCCAGAGTAGGCCGAAAAGGTTAGGAAAAAGGTCAAGAAACAGATAGATGTGGGGTTTTTGGATGGGGTGAAGTACCCCGAGCAGTTAGCCAAGATTGTGCCGGTACCGAAGAAGGACAAAAGGGAAAAATGAAGAAAACCGAGAAAAAAAGGAAAAAGGGGAGAAAACAGAGATAAAAAAAAAGAGAAAAGAAGAGGCAAAAAGAAAATACCAGCTAAGATGACAGAAAGTTATGAAGATTGGGCTGACAAACTACCGTATGCCCTATGGGAGTATAGAACTTCGGTGAGAACGGAAATGTGAGCCACTTATCAATGAATGGCCACTACATTATTCCACAACTTGATGCACAATGAGATTGAGGTATATGTGGATGACATGATAGTTAAGTAGATACGAAGGTCGGGCAAACCCTTGGTGTTATATTTGGCCATAGAACCAGAAGCGCTGGGGGCGATGATGGTACATGCAGATGAGACAGGGTAGAACGGTCACACCTTATGCTTTGGTTTATGGGATGAAGGCAGTGTTACCAGTGGAAATAGAGATACAATCAATGCGGGTACTAGCAGAGGCAGGATTGCCTGAGCAGGAATGGGCCTCGCAGAGATTCGAACAGCTAGCATTTCTGGATAAGAAAAGGATAAATGCCTTGTACCACATGCAGCTATACCAGAAAAGGTTGCCAGGGCGTTCAACAATAAGGTGTATCCCACCAAGATCAAAGAAAGTGATATAGTGCTCAAGCAGTCAAAGCCACTGATAATGGACCCAAGGGGAAACTTCAGGCCCAATTGGGAAGGGCTATATCTAGTCAAGAAGGTGATGGGGAATGAGGTAGTGAGACTGTCATATTTGAAAGGGAACGAGTACACCAAGACCATCAACGTGGACATGCTGAAACAATACTTTTCATAAAAAAAGAAAAAAAAAGAAAAAAAAAGAAACGTTCGTTAGGTTTAAAATCAACAAAGGACAGCCCATGTAAAATAAAGAGCATGAGTGAACAAGAAAAATGGCTAATTGTAAAATCTGTGAAGAACAGTTAGCGACAGAGGTACCATTACAATGCAGTTTATTTCCTACATATGTACTAAGAAGTAATGCAAACACCTTTATTGAAACAAATGTTCAAGATGTTCATAGATTGCATAAACCCCAACTAACCGGGAAAGATTAGAGTCAAGTAATTATAAATCACGTCTTTTGTTTCTTAGATGTTGGACCAAAGTCAAGAGATCTAGGAGAAGAACTCCAAGAATGAAGAACAACCTCGGGAATGAGGACAAGCAGAGAGCCTCGAGAATGAGGACAGATCTGTAAAAAAAAGGAAAAGAAAAAAAGAAGAGAAAAAAGAAAAAAAGAGAATGAAATTTTTTTTTTAGCTAGTTGAAATCCTGAAAAGGTGAATCAGGCAAGATAGAGCAATCCGCTAAGTTGAAAATCCGAAAGGACAGCTTAGGCAAAAGATAGAACGAACCTGCTGTTGGTTTCCTCTAAGGTTCCCAGATCATTTATCAAGCAAGAAACAAGTATGAATACACATCAAAGGAGGTGCAGAATACTCACAATGAATGGATTGGATGCATCGAAGAACAAGCTTTCTCCCCTCCTTCCAAGATCGGTAGTGAGCTGCTCGAAATATGGACTGCACGACAGTGGGTGGTTTTCCTCCTCCAAGAATCGGCCATGGATGTCCTTTGAAGCTCCAAGCTTTGTGATAAACTTCCATGCTCACGCAATCATAGCCCTATCACCTTGGTATGTCTCCTAGAGTGTGCTAGCACTTTGATTTTGCAACAAAATCACTCCTTTTCTTCACGTCATTTTCGGTCAAACCAGTGAGAAGGAAGAAGAAGATGGCCTTGAGGCCTAGAGAGATGAAGAGGAGAATTTGGCTCCAAAACCGTATGCAGAGGAAGAGAGAAAAAAAAATTGTAATAGGTTTATAATTTCCAAAATTAATTAACCATTTACCACTTTTTCAATTTCAAAAAAGTCAAGCATTTAATGCTTTCAATCATCTCACATAAACTCACATCAATCAATTGACAACTTGTCACATCACTCAAAGTGACATTTGATTTGACGCTTGATGTGACTAATGATTTGATGCTTGATTTGACTTGCGTGCCGCACTCGAATTTGATATGCGAATGCGCTCGCAAACAATCTCGGGCTCGGGTTCGCTAATTCCAAATTAACGAATTTTTCGTCGCGTCGTAATTAAATGATTACGCCTAGCAAAATCACTATTCACGTCGCTAACGAATTAATTCAAAATTAACTCGTTCGCCCGAATTAAAATCTAATTTTAATTCAGCGTCGAAATCCAATTTCGTTTAATATATCAAATATATTATTTTATCGATTAATTCCAAATTAATCGTTCTCTCTCTTTAATTGATATTTTATCCTAGATAAAATATCTCCGTAATTAATCCCAGATTAATTTTCTCTCTCATATAATTAATCCCAGATTAATTAAAGTGCGAGTCATACGTCATCGGTGAATCTTCGGGAAGCGACCCATGAGATCCCCGGATATGTTGGCAGTAAATCGGGTCGTCGGACTATCCGAACACGTAAGTACCTAGTACTACGTTTACACCGATTCACAAGACAAGGTTGGCTTCTAGCAAAGCGCCATGCCTACCCAATTCTCCAGAAACATGCTTACAGGAATAAGCGATCTATATCAGGCGTAATATACGTGCTATTGCGTATTTCTGTCCAGTATCGAATGATCACTTGCTAGGCCTGGGGCTGGAATTGTGTCTGCCCCATACGAAGCACATATTGGATGTCTGGTGACTAGTCTCTATAATCAGATAAACCTGACCTTGTCATTTTATCCCGATAGCTGCAGCATTTAAGAGAACCAGTCCCGTATCATACGTGACCATCATCTCCATATGACTGGAGTGACACTTCCATCTTGACATCACACCCAACATACTATGATTCTCAATATACCCAGCATTGGCATACACAGAACCTGTTAAAGCCCTGGACGACCGCAACCAAAGTATATTGATTGTCGCAAGTATTAGCGGTGCAAGTCTCAGGTTAAGACCAAATACACCTACCCTGATTTCGGATTTCCATAGACACATAGTCATACTACCAATGGAATTTCGAGGGGGTCTATCCAGAGCGAAGCTGTTTCCCGTACCATCGGTAAAACACAACCTCCTATTACACTTGCATGAGTATCCAATACCCAAATATATGAGAACTATACCGTTGTGCCTTCACAACACGCACAAGTATAATACTACTCTTTTACGTATTTATCGATGTCCTATCTCGATAATACTCTGACTAGGGATATTTAATGATTTATCCTTCGTGGACTGATACTGTCTCATATCATTCTCCGTCCAGGAACAAATCATAGGGACCTCCTATTATTTATACATCTAGGTGATCTAATCACAAATGATAAGAGTGCAATCTCCTTTGTCACATAGTTAATTTGTACAACAACACCGTGATCTGTACAATAGTGACGCTATGGGTCATAATTGTCCAATAATCTTCCACTTGGCCTATAGCCAGTTACTCGAGTGTCTACCACCCGAACTATGTACGATTGGCTCAAACTGCTGAGAAAGGTTTTCGTCAGTGGATTTTCATGATTATCATCTGATGCGATTTATTCTATCATTACATCGCCACGATGTATGATCCGAACAAATCAGATGACTATCGAAGTATGTATCTGGATCGTTGATGAGACCATTAATTCTTTAGCCTGTGCTGATGCCTAGCTCAGGTGCTAACAGAATTATATCTAATCTAATTAGATTTGTTTATCAACCAAGAAGGCTTCTATTGCTGCCTCAGCTGTAGCAATGACCCGCATTTGTTGGTTATTCGGTAGCAGTATCTTGCTTGGAAGATTTCCAGCTCACTGTTCCGTTATTCAAACTATATAGTAGCGTTTGTGACTTATAGTCATTTTATCGGTTTGGAAACTTGCTACAGTGATCCCAGTCACTTCAAGTTCTCCAGCTCCATAGTATAAAACAGCATCCTTAGTTCTCTAAGATACTAAAGGTGTTCTTAACTTCAATCCAGTGACTATCACTTGGATTGACCTGTTTGTGACTGCATATGCTCAAAGCATATGAGACCCCAGGTCGCGTACATTTTTCAATGTATGAGTTCTCAGAGAGTTTTCCATGAAAGCCAAGCTTTCACCGATTGTTATTTTGGGAATATCATTTCCAAGAAATGACATATTATCATTATTTATATTGGACAACCACTGTCAGTGCGCTCCCACTAACCCTCTTATATACACAAGAATCATTTTCATTTTGAAATAAATCATATACCATTATGATTACCTCAAAACGATAATTGAAAGAACCTAATGCTTGCTTCAGTCCAAACATGGATAGAATGACCTGCAAACCTTGTTTGCAAGTTTTGGTACGACAAAACCGACAGGATGTTGTAAACATCCTCCAAAAGGTTTCATTTTCAGGAAAGCGATTTTCCCATAAAGCTGTCATATTTCATAAATGAAACACGCAGCTTTAGCAAGCATTATCCAAATGGATTTACCATGGCAACAAGTAAAAGGTTGAATCGTAATCAACACAATGTTGATAATGATACCTTTCCGCTACAAGCCTAGCTTAGTACGTTGATATGTTACGATCCATGTATGTCTTCCTTGAAGACCTATAAAGTACCAATAGGCACAATGCCTTGTGGTACATCAACTAGTATCCAAACTTGTTGATATACATGGAATCCATTTCGGATTCATGACACTTTGTCATAATAGGGAGTCGATACCTTGTATCACTTCCTCATACGTAGTCAGTTGGTATACCTCTAAAGATTGACATCTTTATGAGTTAAGATCAGAAACCCATACCCTAGGTTGTTTTCTGACTCTCTCCGGCTTACGCGGTTCTTGTGTATATGAAGATTAATGATAATAGTTTCATCCTTGATGAACTATTTGTGTTCCATTAGGAATCGTTGCCTGGAATAGTATTACTCTGATTTTCATCGAGTTATACTATCCTCCCACTTACCACTGCATATCGGTATTCCTCTTAGGAAAACCGCATGGTGAGCAACAATCTAATTGTTCTCATGTGAGATGTATAAGTACTATACTATGGTATCCCTAGGATAATCTACAATTGGCACTTATTCGATTTGGGTTTTAGTTTGGTATCATCCAAACATATGCCTTGCATACCTAAATCTTCAGGAATGAGAGACCCGGTTTCTTTCCTGTTCATATCTAATATGAAGTCTGTCAAACAGATTATTATGGAACCTTATTCTAAATAAGTTCTGCACTGTTTAAAGCTTATCCGTTGAAGGAAATGGTAGCTCAGAGCGACTCATGATTAACCTTGTCATGTCCAACAAAATTCGGTTATTCAGTTCGGACACACCATCAAACTGACGTGTTCCGGGAGGAGTCATTATTTGAAAGAATACTATACTCTTTCAAGTATACGAGAAACTTATTGCTTAAGTGTTTTCCATTACGGTCTTACCATGACGGTTTAATATTATAGCCGAACTGTTTGTCTATTTCGTGTCGAAACTTCAAAAGTTTCTGATTTGCGTTCTTCAAAAGAAACACATAACCGTAATGCGATGCCACATCCGTAAAGGTCACAAAATATTCATATCCACCTCTAGCCTAGCTAGACATGGGCCCACTTTCTTCACTATGAACTAGGGCTAACAGATCGGTGGCATTTACACTTTTACCAAGTAAATAGTGTTATAGGCACATTGCCCAATAAACTAGATTCGTAAACTTTATTGGAATAGGATCAAATCAGCCATAGTTTCCACTCTTCAAAAGTGTGGATATACGAGTCTTGTTTAATTGTGTCCCAGACAACAATGCCATAATTAGTTTCTTCTGATCAAATCAGTTTAAGCTGTTTGTTTGTCACGTTGTACGTTTGAGATTTATTTATATTCAAAATACAAATTCTGTTATTCATATCGAATGTGTTTATCTCAATATCATCTTTATATAATAAAACACTTTAGTGTTCTAGAATATAAAGGTTCACCCACAACGGGTTATACACTGATATAGAGATAATGTATCTAGTCAAACTAGTTACATTATAACAGATTCCTAATCCTGCTCATAGCAGATTCTGAACATCAATATATATATTTATATATCACACTAAGTATTTAAAATCTAATTTTAATACTAGTAGTGAACATAATATGACAAACATATTTGAAGTCAGAGCCTTGCTCGTTCTTCAATTCCTTCATGTCTGCTTTGTCGAACAGCAGTCACGCTTCCGCGATCCTGTTTGCCACAATTTAAGCAGACATTTTGGGATATGTCCTTTATCTTCCCAGAAGATTATAATGATTTTGCCTTTGCCCTTTTTCATATTCCAGAAGCCTTTGGCCATGCCTCGGGTTTCTAGAATATCGAAGTAAGGTGCGACTAGCGCTACTTGCCTAATTGTAAACTTTGACTTTGTCTCCTTGAGAATAGTCATTAACCCTCCAAGAGTTATTTATTGCAATTTAGTACTTCTAAAATCTAAGCATAGATTTATGAAGATCCTTCAATTTCTTTATCATACTTTAAGGATCTAATCCTTAGTTCTGATTCAGAAATTAAGGAGTCTACTGCGACAAGCTGAATGGATTAAGCACTAAAGTTATCATTACATGATCTTCCAAAGATCATGCTCTACTATTTGCTTAACTCCGGGCTTAGGCATAATATGTTATTTTTATCTAATAAAGTAACTTATTATTTTCCAGGACCATCCTGAAATTATTCCCAATTTGAAAATTAAACCATTTAAATACATTTCCCTAGGATTATGTTTTAAATGTCAATCTTTCAATTTATCTTGATTTTAATAGTCCAACTATTTAATCAAAGATTTAGGTACTATTTATTATAATGATTATAATAGTCCAACTATTTAATCAACTATAAATAATTAAATCAAATTTATTGATTACTATAATCCAATTATATAATCAACTATAAATGAAATGTTTGAATATAGTCCAAATATTTATTAAAACACCATTTAAATATTAGTCCAACTAACATTTAATTTATAACGACGAATGATATTTGTTTGAGTGCGTATGGAAAGTAATTAAACGAATATTGCAAATTCAATTCTTGCCTCCCACTATTTTTCGGTGAGCCTCTAACCCTCTGTCGAGTACTCGGGAAACCGTGTTTCCTAGTGGGATAGGATCCCGTTAAATATCACACAATCTTGACTTTGGCCAACAAATTGTATGATAATTAACTAGGTAGATCTCTAAGATTTATTGGATCCAATCCAATTCCTAGATCCGGTAGGGGGACATCCAAGTCCGAAACATATATCTTATATATGCCAATACATCCAATGTATTACCTAACCTTTTTTCTCTGAATCAACTAAGTCTTGGCTTTGGCACAACAAACTTAGTGATCCCAGTCAAGCGCGACCCATTGACCATGGAAAGCTTCGTAATCAATGTCGATGGAGAAGAAGTGGTCTTGACTTTGGCCAACAAACCACAACTTGGACAAGACACCAATATGGAACAAAGCCTTTGTGATTCAAACACATCCTCGACGGACAAAGGCCTTGACTTTGGCCAACAAGCCAATGCCAGTCTCGGATCTTGAGTGAGAATCACTCAATGGAAGGAAAAACGCTTAATATTTTTTGAGGGTTTTTCGCTTGCAAATTGGCAACCAATTTATTATCTTTGTTAAGGTCTCATCATCGTACACCCTTAAACATGCATTCTAAATACATAATAAAGCGTGTATAAATAAATAATAATGATATGCTGATGGATACTTTACACATTGATCCTAGATCAAATCTCTCACTTTCTCTCTCCCGCTAGCACATGTATCACTTCTACCCGTTACACTACACTTATAAAGAAACCTCATTTACATTGAGGGGAATAGGTGAGAAGAGAATACAAAGAATATGGTATAAGGCTGGACACGCAGGTCCAATTAATAAATCAAATTTTTTACAACAATTTCTAAAATTGTCCCACCCATCTAATATCCATCCGATATACATTATTCATGCATCACAATCATGTATTCACACAAGCATGTTATCAATCAATCTAATCCAATTAATTTATCTGATAATTTAATGACCATCCAATGTTCAAACAACGATTTGATTTTGCTCGAGTCAAACTCGTTTTGCGAATAAGTACTCAAAAGTACGAATTCTCGAATTAAATTAAACTACATAATTAAATCCAATCCAATTTGTATTTAATATTAATTCGCTATTTAATTCCAAATTAAATACTACACTTTATTAATAAACCTTTTACGAATTAAATTCCAAATTTAATCGTTATGGGTCTCAAAGCCCGATTAATATCCAATATTAATTTAATTAAAGTCTAATGGGATTTTAATTAATTTCTTAAGGAGTGGACTTTTGGTCAACTCGGGTCAAAACGAATAACCAAAATCCAATCCGGGAGTCACCCCATAAGCCCATAAATCAATTTAGGCCCATTAGGCCCAATTAAACTTTAAAGGTCCATTAGTCGCATTTGGGCTTTATGGATGCGGTTTTGGGCCCAATTAGATCCAATCCATTTGGCCTAAACCTAACTTGGTACAACCAAGCCCAATAAACCCAATAACAACTTTTCAAGCCCATTTCTAAAATTAGCCCAATTTAATTAAACCATAAAAATCCAATTTCATAATATAATTAAACAAAGTGCATAGCATTATTAATTACATAAATCAACATTTCCAAATCATCAATTTACACAACTAATCATGCTCTTTATCATCATCATATGTCCAACACATTTTGATTAAAAAATCAAACCCAATACATGCTATTCAAGTCTAGTCAATGGTAGGGTTTTTAAGTCTGATTCCGATTCCAATCCAATTGAATCCGCAATCAACAATACCCAATCGCTTCAAGTCATCCAATGAGCAACGAAACAAAAAATTCCAAGACCCTTTAGGGCATATACCTCTCGGCCAAGCCTAAGATTTGGGCAAAAAATTGATCCAATCAAATTTCTTGAAATTGATCCAATCCAACTTCAATTAAACATGTTTTAAGCATACTAAATCATCCAATTTCATTAAATCATGCTCAAATTTGTTTTACCCAATTTTAACCCTAAAATCAATTTCATTCTTTCAAAGGCTCAAGATACTATTGTTGGTTTCCTCTAAGGTTCCTAAGATCATTTATCAAGCAAGAAACAAGTATGAATACACATCAAAGGAGGTGCGGAATACTCACAATGAATGGATTTGATGCATCGAAGAACAAGCTTTCTCCCCTCCTTCCAAGCTCGGCAGTGAGCTGCTCGAAATGTGGACTGCACGGCAGTGGGTGGTTTTCCTCCTCCAAGAATCGGCCATGGATGTCCTTTGAAGCTCCAAGCTTTGTGATATACTTCCATGCTCACGCAATCACAGCCCTATCGCCTTGGTATGTCTCCTAGAGTGTGCTAGCACTTTGATTTTGCAACAAAATCACTCATTTTCTTCACTTCATTTTCGGTCAAACCAGTGAGAAGGAAGAAGAATATGGCCTTGAGGCCGAGAGAGATGAAAATGAGCATTTGGCTCCAAAACCGTATGCAGAGGAAGAGAGAAATAAAAAATTGTAATAGGTTTATAATTTCAAAAATTAATTAACCATTTACCACTTTTTCAATTTCAAAAAAGTCAAGCATTTAATGCTTTCAATCATCTCACATCAATCAATTGACAACTTGTCACATCACTCAAAGTGACATTTGATTTGACGCTTGATGTGACTAATGATTTGACGCTTGATTTGACTTGCGTGCCGCACTCGAATTCGAAATGCGAATGCGCTCGCAAACAATCTCGGGCTCGGGTTCGCTAATTCCAAATTAACAAATTTTCTGTCGCGTCGTAATTAAATGATTACGCCTAGTAAAATCACTATTCACGTCGCTAACGAATTAATTCAAAAATAACTCGTTCGCCCGAATTAAAATCTAATTTTAATTCCGCGTTGAAATCCAATTTCGTTTAATATATCAAATATATTATTTTATCGATTAATTCCAAATTAATCGTTCTCTCACTTTAATTGATATTTTATCCCAGATAAAATATCTCCGTAATTAATCCCAGATTAATTTTCTCTCTCATCTAATTAATCCCAGATTAATTAAAGTGCGAGTCATACGTTATCGGTGAATCTTTGGGAAGCGACCCATTAGATCCCCGGATATGTTGGTAGTAAATCGGGTCGTCGGACTATCCGAACACGTAAGTACCTAGTACTACGTTTACACCGATTCACAAGACAAGGTTGGCTTCTAGCAAAGTGCCATGCCTACCCAATTCTCCAGAAACATGCTTATAGGAATAAGTGATCTATATCAGGCGTAGTATACGTGGTATTGCGTATTTCTGTCTTGTATCGGATGATCACGTGCTAGCCATGGGGCTGGAATTGTGTCTACCCCGTATGAAGCACATGTTGGATGTCTGGTGACTAGTCTCTATAATTGGATAAACCTGACCTTGTCATTTTATCCCGATAGCTGCATCATTTAAGAGAACCAGTCCCGTATCCTACGTGACCATCATCTCCATATGACTGGAGTGACACTTCCATCTTGACATCACACCCAACACACTATGATTCTCAATATACCCAGCATTGGCGTACAGAGAACCTGTTAAAGCCCTGGACGACCGCAACCATAGTATATAGATTGTCGCAATTATTAGCGGTGTAAGTCTCAGGTTAAAACCAAATACACCTACCCTAATTTCGGATTTCCATAGACACATGGTCATACTACCAATGGAATTCCGAGGGGGTCTATCCAGAGCGAAGCTGTTTCCCGTACCATCGGTAAAACACAACCTCCTATTAACTTGCATGAGTATCCTATACCCAAATATATGAGAACTATGTCGTTGTGCCCTCACAACGCGCACAAGTGTAATACTAGTCTTTTACGTATTTATCGATGTCCAATCTCGATAATACTCTGACTGGGGATATTTAATGATTTATCCTTCGTGGACTGATACAGTTTCATATCATTCTCCATCCAGGAATAAATCATAGGGACCTCCTATCATTTATACATCTAGGTGATCTAATCACAAATGATAAGAGTGCAATCTCCTTTGTCACATAGTTAATTTGTACAAGAACACCGTGATCTGTACAAATAGTGACGCTATGGGTCATAATTGTCCAACACCTGCAACTCAAATTTACGAAGCACAAGGCAATATCTTTTCCGCAACCTTAGGACATCAAAGGAAAGATTCGGGAAGCGGAAGACATGATTTTCAGTATCCGAGAAGGGTAGTAAGGGAAAAAGGCAAGCCGAGAATGGCAACAAGCTCCTCGGGGAGAGGGCATATTTGGAAATCTGGGAATCGGAAGACATGATTTTCAGTACCCCAAAAGGGTGAGGCCGCTTTCAAAAAGGCGTAATCCACCTTGACCCGATATAGGTAGCAGAGAGCAGAAAGCTGAGCCAGGTCTGAGGATGACCAATCTACCACCCCGTAAATAAGAGACACAACGGGACCTTGAGCTATGGGACTAAAGAGAATTGAGAAATCACCGGAGTAGAATTGACATGAGGAAACTGTAAACAGGTCAAGGGGGCGACCAAAGACTTTTATAGGCAAAGGGCACCAAAGAGCGCAAGGAAGGCCTAACCAAGGATAACATCGAGCCAATAGGACAAAGAAAACCCATCGGAATAGGGAATGCATTCATACATACATGCATACACGTCGCATACACATAATTTTTGTTTTGTATTCGCAGGCTGTGAAGAAAAATAAAAAGTGGTGATGACGAAGAACTCCAAGAATGGAGAACAACCTCGGGAATGAGGACGGGCAAAGAGCCTCGAGAATGAAGATGGATCAGGGGTTAAAGTGCCTCACCACCAGTATCAACAGTTTTGGGAATGAATCCCAGGGTCAAGGCCCACATTATCAACAGTTCAGGAAAGAATCCCAGAGGTCGAAACACCTCATCATCACAGAAAAAACTCCCCAGCTGATCGAAGAGTCACGCAGGTGGACCAAAGCGCCATCACCCCTCAGTTCGAGAATGAATCCCAGAGATCGAAGAATCTCACACCTTGATGGTTCGGGAATGAATCCCGGAGGTCGAAGGACCTCGCCATCAACTAAACTCAGTTCGGGAATGAATCGCAGAGATCGAAGCATCTTACACCCGATGGTTCGGGAAAGAATCCCATGGGTCGAAGTACCTCGCCATCAACTCAACTCAGTTCAGGAATAAATCACAAAGATCGAAGCATCTCACACCCGATGGTTCAAGAATGAATCCCAGTGGTCGAAGCACCTCGCCATCAACTCAACTCGGTTCGGGAATGAATCCCAGAGATTGAAACATCTCACATGGTTCGGGAATGAGTCATAGGGGTCAAAGCACCTCGCCACCAACTCAACTCAGTTCGGGAATGAATCCCAGAGATCGAAGCATCTCACACCCGATGGTTCGGGAATGAATCCCAGGGGTCGAAGCACCTCACCATAAACTCAACTCAGTTCGGGAATAAATCCCAGAGATTGAAGTATCTAACACCCAGCATGGTTCGGAAATGAATCCCAGGGGTCGAAACACCTCGACATCAACTCAACTTAGTTTGGGAATGAATCCCAGAGGTCGAAACACCTTACCATCAAATACTCAGTTTGGGAATGAATCCTAGAGATCGAAGCATCTCGCAGGGATGAACCCCAGAGGTCGAAACACCTCACCATCAAATCAACTCAGTTCGGGAATGAATCCTAGAGATCGAAGCATCTCGTAAGGATGAACACCAGATGGTGAAGCACCTCGCCATCAAATCAACTTAGCTCGGGAATAAATCCCAGAGATCGAAGCATCTCGCAAGGATGAATCCCAGGGGTCAAAGCACCTCGCCATCAAATCACCTTAGTTGAGGATAAATCCTAGAGATCGAAGCATCTCGCAAGGATGAATCCCAGGGGTCAAAATGTTAGACAATTATGACCCATAACATCACTATTTTGTAAAAGACATGGTGTTCTTTGTACAAATTAACTATGTGATAAAGGAAATTACTCTTTTATCATTTGTAATTGGATTACTTGGATATATAAATGATAAAAGTCCATATGATTAGTACCAGATTAATATTTTTACGAGACAGTATTAATCCACGAAAGGTTTAATCATTAAATATCCCTAGTCATAGTATTATCGAGACTGGACATCGATAATGCGGAATATGCTAGTATTGTACTTGTGCCCGTTATGGAAGCTTAACGGCATAGTTCTCATATATTTAAGTATATGATACTTATGCAAGTGTGATAGGAGGTTCTGTTAGCCGTTGGATCGGGAATAGCTTCGCTCTAGATAGACCCCTCAGAATCCCATTGGTAGTATGACTATGTGTCTATGGGAATCTGAATCAGGGTAGTTGTATTTGGTCTTAACCTGAGACTTACATCGCTAATACTTGTGACAATCAGTATACTTTGATTTTGGTTGTCCGGGGCTTTAACAGGTTCTGTGTACGCCTCTTCTGGGTATACTAAGAATTGTAGTGTGTTGGGTGTGATGTCAAGATGGAAGTATCACTTCAGTCATATGAAGATGATGATCATGCAAGGATACAGAACTGGTACTCTTAAATGCTGCAGCTATCGGGATAGAATGACTAGGTCATGATTATCCGATTATAGAGACTAGTTGCTAGTGATCTGATATATGCTTCGTACGGGGCAGCCACAATTCCAGCCCCAGACCTAGCATGTGACATTCGATGCTGGATCGTAATACGCAATACACTGTATACTACGCCTGATAAAGATTACATATTCTTCATTGAATATTTCTAGAGAATTGGGTAGGCACGGTGCTTTGCTAGAAGCAGACCATGTCTTGTAAATCGCTAAGAATGTGGTACGGGGTACGCACATGTTTGGATTGTCCTACATCTGTATTTACTGCCAACATATCCAGGGATCTATTGGGTCGCTTCCCAAAGATTCACCGATGACATTTGTCTCGAACAAAATTAATCTGGGATTAATTGTTAGTGAGAAAATTAATCTGGGATTAATTACGGTAAGAATTAATCTGTGATTAATTTTCAGAGAATGAATTAATCTGAGATTAATTGCGTCGTGAATTAATATGGGATTAATTCGTGAAGAAGAGAGAACGCGATTAATTTGGAATTAATCGGTACAATAAATTTAATAGTTAAATTGGAATTTTCTATTTAATTTATTTATTTGGGCTAAAATAATATATTAGATATATTAATTGAAATTGGATTTCAATGCGGAATTAAATTGGATTTAATTAGTGCGAACGAATTAATTCGTAAGCACTTCCGTAATAATTTTGTGCGACATTATTATTTAATTAAATTGGATTTAATTACGTTGCGATGGAAAATTCGTTTAATCGGATTAAACGAAACCGGGCCCAAAGTGTGTTGTGTGAACCAACTTGAATTTTGAATTCAAAGTGGTGGGACCCACTAACTTACATCAACTTGACACTTGACTTACATCAAGTAGTCATAAGTTTGATGGAGGTGGTTGGATTTATTAAATGTGATTCATTTAACACACCAATTTTTTAAACACACTTTACAAGTCTTGGAAACAAAATAGAACTATTCACTCTCTTTTTTCCTCTCTACTATGGCCGAAACTTTGAGGTATTGGAAGGCAAAATTTTTCTTTCATTTTGTTCTTGCTAGCACATAAGGAGTCAAGATTAAGGTGATAGGGAAACTCACCCAAAAGTTTTGAACTCAACAAACAAGCTTGGAGCTCCAACAAAGAAGGAATTTTTGAAATCCTAAATCCGATCAATGTGAGTATTCTGCAACTCCCTTTGATTTATTCACACACAAATCATCTTAGTGATCTTGTGGCATTTGTAGGACACTAACAATGGTATCTAGAGCCATCCTAAGTTTGATTTGATTTCTAGGGTTTATATACTTTAATTTGGGGATTTTGTGTTTGGAGCATGATTTCTTCAAATTGGTTGTTTGGTTGAGCTTTGATGATGATAAATTGGATTTGTGAATAAATGGATTTGAGATAAATTGATTAGATTAATTTTCCTTAAAATCCCTCCTTGGCCGAATACTACCTTATGAGTGTTCATGGTGATTTTTTGTTAATTAGACCATTGGATGTGTTTAAAGCATGAGATAAATTGATAGTTGATTTAATTAGATTGAGATCAAATTGATTGCTATTTTATGCCATATTGCCGTGAACACTAGAAGCATGTATAGATTGATTTTACTTCAATTTGTTTTGGACATAAATTGGATGATAAAACATGATTAATTAGTTTAATTGATGTTTTGGAAATATTAGTTTAATTAATTAATTATGACAATTACACTTTAATTATAATTAATGTGATATTTGGAATGTTATATTAATTAAAATTAGTCTTTGAAATTGGATTGGGCTAATTTTGTTGTATTTGGGCTTAATGGACTTGCTTGGGCCAAGCTTGGTTTTAGACAATTGGATTGGATCCAAATTGGGCCTAAAACCATTTCCATAAAGTTCAAATATAACTTTTGGGCCTTTTAAAATTTAATTGGGCCTATTGGGCCAAAATTGATTTTATGGCAAATGGTGATTCCTAATTGGCCCTTAGTATCTTGGATTGGATCCATATTGGCCAAAGCCCATGCCTTAAGAATTAATTAAAAGCCCATTGGACTTTAATTAAAAGGTATTGGATACTAATTGGGCCTTTGAGACCCATTTAGATTAGATTTGGAATCTAAGTATAAAAGGCACTAAAATAAGTGTAATTATTTAGTTTGGAATTAAATTCGAATTAGTATTGAATACAAATTAAATTGGATTTAAAATTGTAGTTTGATATAATTCAAGAATACATACTTTGAGTATTTATTCTTAAACGAGTTGGACTCGCGCAAATCAAATCATTGTTTGAACATTGGATGATAATTAATTGGATTAGGTCGATTGAATAACATGCTATGTGTGAATACTTGGATGTATTGTATGAATAATGTGTTGGTCTACTCAAAGCTTCCCAAGATCATTAATCAAGCATGAAACAAGTGTAAATACAATCATAGGAGGTGCGGAAAAACTCACAAGGATCGGTTGAGATGCGGCGAAGAAGAAAAACGAACTGCCCTCCTCCATTTGGTGAAGTTCGGCAGTGAACTACTCAAAGGGTGGACTGCTCGGCTGTGGGTGGTTTTCTTCATCTTGTATTCGGCCATGGGTGATCCTCCATGGAAGCTCTAAGCTCCAAGCTTCAAAAGGTGATTCCAAGCTCATGAAATCACTTCCCTATCACCTTGGTATATCTCCAATGGTGTGCTAGCACTTGTGATGTTCTTTGCCACAAAAATCATCACATCTCTTCTTGGCATTTTTCGGTCCAACCAGAAGAAAAACAGAGATGAGAAGAGGCGTGAGAGAGAAGAAGAAGTTTTGGCTCCAAAACCTTGTGAAACCGTGAATCAAGAGAGAGAGAGGAAAAAGAAAAATGTATTAGGTTTTTTATATTTTCCAAAAATTAATAAACCATTTTCTTTTTCAATTTCAAAAAGCAAAGCATTTAATGCTTTCTTTCTTCTCACATCAACTCACATCAATCTATCAAATGTCACATCACTCAAAGTGACATGTGATTTGACGCTTGATGTGACTTGCGATTTGACGCTTGAATTGACTTGCGTGCCGCACTCGAATTCGAAATGTGAATGCGCTCGCAAATAATCTCGGGCTCGGGTTCGCTAATTCCAAATTAACAAATTTTCTGTTGCGTCGTAATTAAACAAATACGCCTAGCGAAATCACTATTCACGTCGCTAACGAATTAATTCTAAATTAATTCGTTCGCTCGAATTTAAATCTAATTTTAATTCCTCGTCGAAATCCAATTTCGTATAATATATCAAATATATTATTTTATCAATTAATTCCAAATTAATCGTTCTCTCTCTTTAATGATATTTTATCCCAGATAAAATATCTCTGCAATTAATCCCAGATTAATTTTCTCTCTTTAAATTAATCCCAGATTAATTAAAGTGCGAGTCATACGTCATCGGTGAATCTTCGGGAAGTGACCCATGAGATCTCCGGATATGTTGGCAGTAAATCGGGTCGTCGGACTATCCAAACACGTAGGTAGCTTGTACTACGTTTACACCGATTCAGAAGACAAGGTTGGCTTCTAGCAAAGCGTCATGCCTACCCAATTCTCTAGAAACATGCTTACATGAATAAGCTATCTATATCAGGCGTAGTATACGTGGTATTTCGTATTTCTGTCCAGTATCGGATGATCACGTG
Source organism: Zanthoxylum bungeanum (assembly GCA_019454045.1). NCBI lineage: Eukaryota > Viridiplantae > Streptophyta > Magnoliopsida > Sapindales > Rutaceae > Zanthoxylum > Zanthoxylum bungeanum. Next base: position 189,241 of record SKCR01051458.1, on the reverse strand, counting down.
CTAGGCCTGGGGCTGGAATTGTGTCTGCCCCGTACGAAGCACATGTCGGATGTCTGGTAACTAGTCTCTATAATTGGATAAACATGACCTTGTCATTTATCCCGATGACTGCAGTACTTAAGAGAACCAGTACCATATCCTACGTGACCATCATCTCCATATGACTGGAGTGAAACTTTCGTCTTGACAACACACCCAACATACTACGATTCTCAATATTCCCAGCATTGGTGTACACAGAACCTGTTAAAGCCCTGGACGACCGCAACCAAAGTATATTGATTGTCGCCAGTATTAGCGGTGCAAGTATCAGGTTAAGACCAAATACACCTACCCTAATTTCGGACTCCCATAGACACATAGTCATACTACCAATGGAATTTCGCGGGGGTCTATCCAGAGCGAAGCTGTTTCCCGTACCATCGGTAAAACACAACCTCCTATTACACTTGCATGAGTATCCTATACCCAAATATATGAGAACTATGCCGTTGTGCCCTCACAACGCGCACAAGTGTAATACTAGTCTTTTACGTATTTATCGATGTCCTATCTCGATAATACTCTGACTAGGGATATTTAATGATTTATCCTACATGGACTGATACTGTCTCATATCATTCTCTGTCCAGGAACAAATCATAGGGACATCTCATCATTTATACATCTAGGTGATCTAATCACAAATGATAAGAGTGCAATCTCCTTTGTCACATAGTTAATTTGTACAAAAACACCATGATCTGTAAAAATAGTGACGCTATGGGTCATAATTGTCTAAAAATCTCCCACTTGGCCTATAGTCAGTCACTCAAGTGTCTTACACCCGAACTATCTATTGTTGGCTCAAATTGCTGAGAAATGCTTTCGTCTACGGATTTGCATGACTATCGTCTGATGCGATATATTTGAACATCACATCGCCGCGATGTATGATCCGAACGAATCAGATGATTATCGAAGTATGTATCTGGATCGTTGATGAGACCATTAATTCATTAGCCTGTGCTCGAGCCTAGCTCAGCTGCTAACCAAATTATATCTAATCTAATTAGATTTGTTTATCGACCCAGAAGGCTTCTATTGCCGCTTCAGCTGCAGCAATAGCCCGCATTTGTTGTTTATTCGGTAACAATATCTTGCTTGGAAGATTTCCAGCTCACTGTACCGTTAGTCAAACTGTATAGTACCGTTTTCGACTTATAGTCGTCTTTATCGGTTGGGAAACCTGCATCAGTGATCCCAGTCACTTCAAGTTCTCATTCTCCAAGGATAAAGACAACATCCTTAGTTCTCTAAGACACTAAAGGTGTTCTTAACTTCAATCCAGTGACTATCACTCGGATTGACCTGTTTGTGACTTCATATGCTCAAAGCGTATGAGACACCAGGTAGCGTACATTTTTCAATGTATGATTCCACGAAGAGTTTTCGAAAGCCAAGCTTTCGCCGATTGTTATTTTATGGGAAAATCATTTCCAAGAAATGACATATTATCATTATTGTATAGGACAGCCACTGTCATTCCACTCCCATTAACCTTCTTATATACAAGAATCATTTCGTTTTGAATTAAATCATAATCTTTTATGATTACATCAAAAAGATAATTCCAAGAACCTAATTCTTGCATTATCCAAATGTATTTACCGTGGCAACATGTAAAAGGTTGAATCGTAATCAACACAATGTTGATAATGATACCTTTCCGCTAAAAGCCTAGCTTTATACGTTGGTATGTTGCCATCCATGTATGTCTTCCTTGAAGACTTATATAGTACCGATAGACACAATGCCTTGCGGTACATCAACTAGTATCCAAACTTGGTTGATATACATGGAATCCATTTCGGACTCATGACACTTTGCCATAATAGGGAGTCGATACCTTGTATCACTTCCTCATACGTAGTCAGTTGGTATACCTAAATAAGATAGACATCTTTATGAGGTGAGATCAGAAACCCATACCCTAGGTTGTTTTCTGAATCTCTCCGACATACGCGGTTCTCGTGTATTCGAAGATTATTGGTAATAGTTTCATCCTTGATGAACTATTTATGTTCCATTTAAGGATCTATGCCTGGAATAGTATTACTCCGATTTTCATCGAGTTTTACTATCTTTCCAATTACCACTGCATATCGATATTCCTCTTAGGAAAACCACATGGTGAGCAACAATCTAATTGTTCTCAAGTGAGTTGTATAAGTACAATACTTTGGTATCCCTAGGATTACCTACATTTGGCACTTATCCAATTTGGGTTTTAGTTTGGTATCATCCAAACATATGCCTAGCATTCCCAAATTATCAGGAATGTGAAACTCAGTTTCCTTCCCGTTCATATCTAATATGAAATCTGTCAAACAAATTTTATGGAATCTTATTCAAAATAAATTCTTGCACTGTTTAAAACTTATCCGTTGAAGGAAATGGTAGCTCAGAGTGACTCATGATTAACCTTATAATGTCCAACAAAATTCGGTTACTCAATTCGGACACATCGTCACTTTGACGTGTTCCGGGAGGAGTCCTCATTAGAAAGAATACTTTACTCTTTCAAGTATATTAGAAACTTATTGCTTAAGTATTTTCCATTATGGTCTAACCGTGACAGTTTAATACTTTAGCCGATCTGTTTGTCTATTTCGTGTCGAAACTTAAAAGTTTCCGATTTGTGTTTCAAAAGAAACACATAACCATAACGCGATGCCACATCCGTTTAGGTCACGAAATATTCATATCCACATCTAGCCTAGCTAGATATGGGCCCACTTGCTTCACTATGAACTAGGGCTAATAGATTGGTAGCATTTACACTTTTACCAAGTAAATAGTGTTTTAGGTACTTTGCCCAATAAACTAGATTCGTAGACTTTATTTGATTGGAATAAAATCAGTCTGAGTACCCACTCTTTAAAAGTGTGGATATACGATTCTTGTTTGATTGTGTCCCAGACAACAATGCCACTTTTAAGTTTCTCATGATCAAATCAGTTTGAGCTATTTGTTTGTCATATTTTATGTTTGAGATTTTATTTATATTCAAAATATAAATTCTGTTATTCACATCTAATGTGTTTATCTCAATATCATCTTTATATAATGAAACACTTTAGTGTTCTAGAATATAAAGGTTCACCCGCAGCAGGTTATACACTGATACTAGTTACATTATAACAGTTTCCTAATTAGATACACACCCGAGGGTAGTTCCTAAAATTAGGTTTCTACGGTAAAAACAACGACTTTCGTCCCGTTTCTAATTTGCAGATAAATCTCTATTGAAGTCGGTATCCTGTTCATAACAGATTCTGAATATCAATATATATATATATATCACACTAAGTATCTAAAATCCAATTTTAAATACTAGTAATGAATATATTTATGACAATCACATTTGAAGTCAGAGCCTTGTTCGTCTTCTATTCCTTCATGTCTGCTTTGTCCAAACGGCAGTCACGCTTCCGTGATCCCGTTTGCCACAATTTAGGCAGACATTTTGGGATATGTCCTTTATCTTCCCAGAAGATTATAATGATTTTGACTTTGACAGTTTCCACATTCCAGTAGCCTTTGGCCAAGCCTCGGGTTCGTAGAATATCGAAGTAAGGTGTGGCTTGCACTACTTACCTAATTGCAAAGTTTGACTTTTATCTCCTTGTGAATAGTCATTAACTCTCCAAGAGTTATCAATTGCAATTTTAGTACTTCTAAAATCTAAACATAGATTTATGAATATCCTTCAATTTCGTCATCATACTTTTAAGGATCTAATCCTTAGTTCTGATTCAGAAATTAAGGAGTCTACTGCGACAAACTTAATGGATTAAGCACTTAAGTTATCATTACATAAATCTTCCAAAGATTATGCTCTACTATTTTCTTAACTCCGGGCTTAGGCTTAATATATTATTTTATCAAATAAAATAACTTATTATTTTTCCAGGACCATCCTGAAATAATTCCCAATTTGAAAATTATAGTCGTTTAAATACATTTTCACCCAGGATTATGTTTTAAACACTAATCTTTCATTTATATTGATTCTAATAGTCCAACTATTTAATCAAAGATTTGTGGTACTATGTATTATAATGATTATTATAGTCCAACTATATAATCAAATTTAATTTAAATTAATTAACCTCAATTACATTGATTACTATAATCCAATTATAAAATCAACTGTAAATTAAAATTAATTAATTCAAATATATTGATTACTATAATCCAATTATATAATCAACTATAATACAGTGCAACTGCTTTAATTAAAACAACAATTAAATATTAGTCCAACTAATATATTAATTTATATGACGAATGATATTTGAATGAGCGTGTATGGCAAGTAATTCAATGAGTATTGCAAATTCAATTCTTGCCTCCCACTATTTTTCGACGAGCCTCTAACCCTCTGTCGAGTACTCGGGAAACCGCGTTTCCTAGTGGGCTAGGATCCCGTTAAATATCACACAATCTCTCCCTTTCTCTCTCCAGCTAGCACATGTATTACTTCTACCCGTTACACTACACTTCTAAATAAACCTCATTTACATTGAGGGGAATATGTGAGAAGAGAATACAAAGAATAAGGAGGTGATAGCTGAACACGCATGTCCAATTAAAAAATCAAATTTATTACAACAATTTCTAAAATTGTCCCACCCATCTAATTGTTAGTTTCTAATTAGGTCCTAAGAATCATCAAACAAGCATGAAAAACGCATGAATACAACAAAAGAGAATGGCAGAAACATACTCATAATGATCGGTTTGGATGCTACGAAGAACACAAGCCATTTCACCCCTCCTTGAAGCTCGGCAGTGGCTTCCCTTGACAGTGGACTGCTCGGTTTTGGTGTCTTTGGCTCCTCCAAGATTCGGCCATTGAAGCTCCAAGCTTCAAGCTTCAAAAACGATTTCATGCTCATGTGTTCACTGCCCTATCACCTTAGGAAGACTCAAGTGTGCGCTAGCACTTAGATTTTGTAACAAAACCATCACATTTCTTCTCCTTGTTGCTCGGCAGAACCAGAAAAAGGCAGAAGAAAATGGCTTCAAGCCGATAGAGAAGAAGAGGGAAAATGGTTTCCTTGAAACCGTGAAATTGGAGAGAGAGAGAGGAAATAAAAAAAATGTATTTGGTTTTTATAATTTCCAAAATTAATAAACCATTTACCATTTTTAATTCCATAAAGTAAGCATTAAATGCTTGTCAATCAATACACATCAACTCACATCAATCAACTGTCAACTTGTCACATCACTCAAAGTGACATGTGATTTGACGCTTGATGTGACTAATGATTTGACGCTTGATTTGACTTGCGTGCCGCACTCGAATTCAAAATGCGAATGCGCTCGTAAATAATCCCGGGTTCGGGTTCGCTAATTCCAAATTAATGAATTTTCCGTTGCGACGCAATTAAACGATTACGCCTAGTAAAATCACTATTCACGTCGCTTACGAATTAATTCTAAATTAATTCGTTCGCCCGAATTAAAATCCAATTTCAATTCCGCGTCGAAATCCAATTTCGCATAATATAACGAATATATTATTTTATCGATTAATTCCAAATTAATCGTTCTCTCTATTTAATTAATATTTTTTCCCAGATAAAATATCTCCGCAATTAATCCCAGATTAATTTTCTCTCTCTTCTAATTAATCCCAGATTAATTAAAGTGCGAGTCATACATCATTGGTGAATCTTCGGGAAGCGACCCATGAGATCCTTGGATATCTTGGCAGTAAATATGGTCGTCGGACAATCCGAAGTTTATACCGATTTACAAGACAATGTTGTCATCTTGCAAAGCGCCATGCCTACCTAATTCTGCAGAAATATCCTTACAGGAATAAATGATCTATATCAAGCGTAGTATACCGTAGTATTGTGTATGTCGATCCAGTATCGGATGTTCACGTGCTAGGCCTGGGGCTGGAATTGTGTCTGCCCCGTACGAAGCACATGTCGGATGTCTGGCAACTAGTCTCTATAATCGGATATACATGACCTAGTCATAATATCCCGATAGCTCGAGCATTTAAGAGAACGAGTTCCGTATCCTATATGACCATCATCTCCATATGACTGGAGTGATACTTCCGTCTTAACATCACACCCAATACTCTACGATTCTCAATATACCCAGCATTGGCGTACACAGAACCTGTTAAAGTCCTGGACGACCACAACCAAAGCATGTTTATTGTCGCAAGTATTAGCGGTGCAAGTCTCAGGTTAAGACCAAATACAACTACCCTGATTGCAGACTCCCATAGACACATAGTCATACTACCAATGGGATTCCGCGGGGGTCTATCCAGAGCGAAGCTGTTTCCCGTACCATCGGTAAAACACAACCTCCTATTACACTTGCGTGAGTATCTTATACCCAAATATATGAGAACTATGCTATTGTGCCCTCACAACGCGCACAAGTGTAATACTAGTCTTTTACGTATTTATCGATGTCCAATCTCGATAATACTCTGACTAGGAATATTTAATGATTTATCATTCGTGGACTGATAATGTCTCATATCATTCTCAGTCCAGGAATAAATCACATGGACCTCCTATCATTTATATATCTTGGTGATCTAATCACAAATGATAAGAGTGCAATCTCCTTTGTCACATAATTAATTTGTACAACAACACCGTGATCTGTACAAATAGTGACGCTATGGGTCATAATTGTCCAACAATCTCCCACTTGGCCTATAGCCAGTCACTCGATTGTCTGACACCCGAACCATGTACGGTTGGCTCAAACTGCTGAGGAAAGGTTTTCATCAGCGGATTTACATGATTATCATCTGATGTGATTTATTCGATCATCACATCGCCACGATGTATAATCCGAACGAATCAGATGAATATCGAAGTATTTATCTGGATTGTTGATGAGACCATTAATTCTTTAGCATGTGCTGACGCCTAGCTCAGCTGCTAATAGAACTGTATCTAATCTAATTAGATTTGTTATCAACCTAAATGGCTTATATTGCTGCCTCAGCTGCAGCAATAACCTGCATTTGTTGTTTATTCGGTAACGGTATCTTGCTTGGAAGATTTCCAGCTCACTCTTCCGTTATACTATTGTATAGTACCATTGCTGCGACTTATAGTCGTTATCATGAAAGCCAAGCTTTCACCGATTATATTATGGGAATATCATTTCCAAGAAATGATATATCATCATTACTCAGGACATTCACTGTTAGTGCGCTCCCACTAACCACCTTATATACACAAGAATTATTTTCGTTTTGTATTAAATCATAAACTATTATGATTACATGAAAACGACAATTCCAAGAACCTAATGCTTGCTTCAATCCAAACATGGATTGAATAACCTGCAAACCTAGTTTGCTTGTTATGGTTCGACAAAACCGTCAAGATGTTGTAAACATCTTTCGAAAGGTTTTCGTTAAGGAAAGTGGTTTTTGCATTCAGCTGCCACATTTCATAAATGAAACATGCAGCGTCAGCAAGCATTGTCGAAATGGATTTACCATGGCAACAGGTAAAAGGTTTCATCGTAATCAACACAATGTTGATAACTCTACCTTTTCGCTACAAGCCTAGCTTAGTACGCTGGTATGTTGCCATCCATGTATGTCTTCCTTGAAGACTTATTTAGTACCAATAGGCACAATGCCTTGCGGTACATCAACTAGTATCCAAACATAGTTGATACACATGGAATCCATATCGAACATTATGGCACTTTGCCATAATAGGGAGTCGATACCTTGTATCACTTCCTCATACGTAGTCAGTTGATATACCTCAAAAGATTAACATCTTTACGAGGTGAGATCAAAAACCCATACCCCAGGTTTTTTTCTGACTCTCTCCGACCTACGCGGTTCTTGTGTATTAGAAGATTATTGGAATAGTTTCATCATTGAAGAACTATTTATGTTCCATTAGGACTTGGTGCCTGGAATAGTATTGCTCCGATTTTCATCGAGTTTTACTATCCTCCCACTTACCACTGCATATCGGTATTCTCTTAGGAAAACCGCATGGTGAGCAACAATCTAATTGTTCTCTCGTGAGTTTTATAAGTACAATACTTATGGTATCCCTAGGATAACCTACAATTGGCACTTATCCGATTTGGGTTTTAGTTTGGTGTCAACCAAACATATGCCTAGCATACCCAAATATTAGGAATGTGAAACCCGGTTTCTTTCCCTTTCATATCTAATATGATATATGTCAACCAGATTTTTATGGAACCTTATTCTAAATAAGTTCTGCACTGTTTAGCGTATCCGTTGAAGGAAATGGTAGCTGTAGGCACTGCATTTTTGCATATCAGCCCAATGATGAGTCTCGTATGGAGACACTACCTCTTTGATTGTGAAAGCCGCGGGAAACAGACGTCGGAAGGGCAAAGTTGGAAATTAGCATTTGGTCGGATTTAACTCGCTTGTTTCGCTTCGGGTTCGCTTGTTGGACCTCTATTTTAAATCACATCCAAAAATAATTAAAACATTTAAAACACATCTCACAAATTAAATAATTAAAACATTTAAAATACATGTCACAATTAAATTAAAACCAATTAAATCAAATTTAAATTAAAACCAATTAATTTAAATTCCAAAATTAAAACAAATCCCTTTCCTAAACTAAAAAAATAACATTCCTAATTTAATTAAATCACCTACAAATTTAAATAAATCATATCCTTAATTAAAAAGAACAAATCAAATCAATTCCCATAATTAAAGATTTTCCCCATCACATTATAATTAAAAATATCTCCCAATTAATACACAAATTCTATTAATTCTCTAACAAGGTAAACCCCCTCCATTGGCCTATAAAAAGAACCCTTAAGCCACACATTCAACCTGGCTCATCCTCACGAAATCAACCCACCAAAAAACCCTAGCCACTTATGGCTTCACCATGCTCGCCGAGTCAAGAAGCACCAAAGTCACGTAATCCACTTCCTTCTCCACTCACGTTCACTTCCTTTCACAGCCCACAACCTTCAACAATAATAGCCATATCCCACATCGCCCAACCTTCATTCATAAGCCCATATCCCACTCACGCCATTAACTCTAAAATGTCCACACAAGCCTAACCACCTGCCACACCCCACACACCCATAGCCACACTCCACGCACCATATTGCCTTAGCGCCTAAAGCCCATAACATGCGCACCACTCACCTTCAAAGTCCACGTGAGCCATATTCACAAACTGCCCTTAACCAACAAACAAATCAACGAACGAAACCCTCTTAAAACTGCCCCTAAATATTCCAGAATCACCCCGAAAACAGTCCAAAAATTGCACCTAAAAACTTCCCAAAACAGTCCCCTAATTACCAAAAAACAGTAACCATAAAATACAACAAAAACAGCATTGAAACGGAGTGAAAACAGCAGCCCGAACAGCAAAACAGCGAGGAAGGACGTTGAGTTAGTGAACCGGAAGAGTTTCAGATCATCCACCCTTCCAACGGCCGTGTAACGCCCTTTCGTGAGACGACAAAAGAGGTTAGACCTGAGGGCACCCTTTTATTTATTCTCTTTCATTTATTTTATTTATTTTAGAAATATTATCGCATGAGAGTCGTTTGAGGCATGATGTGATTGTTGGATGAGCGGAATATGTATTCCCTTTTGTGGTATATCGGATGGAAACCCGAACGTAAATTTCGTAGCCGATTCCGAATGGACGGTAGTGCGGTTTGTACTCGGGATACAATGCCACGTATCACTTAAGAGACACGTATTTCGTCTCATCCAAATTTGTATTTTAGCATGTTGTAGTTTATAGGTCGTTTATTTATTATTTTAAGCATGATTTAATTTGGTTTTGTTATTTAATTTCTAAGCATGATTATGTTATTTTTAAGCATGTTATTTTGATTAGTTTAGGTTTATGTTTGAATAGTGATTCGTTTATTTAATGGTTCAATATGCTCATTGTGTGATATCGTGTTTTCCATTCAAAGACTTACTTTCAAGCAAGCAAACTTAGAATATGATTTATTTAGCGAATGCATGTTAGATCTAAATACATTTGAGCATGATTATTGAGTAGACTCGGTTAATTTATTGCACAAATCATATCATCACAAGTGACATAAGTAAGGGACCATTCCGAACCCAACGGTTTTAGGTCTTCCCTTGCGAGGGGTGAGTGCGGCCTTAAATCTTTGTCCCGGTTCACACCGGGTGGCGACTCCATGTTATTTCGTACTCCCAACTAGGCCACGAGCCTAGAACAGCGTCGCCCAGTTTCTGTGTCCCACAGTAGCTCAGAGCGATTCATGATTAACCTTATCATGTCCAACAAAATTCGGTCTCTCAATTCGGACACACCGTCAAACTGACATGTTCTGGGAGGAGTCCTCATTGAAAGAATACTATACTCTCTCAGTATGCAAGTGACCGGCGTAAACACACACGTATAACGCAAGCGCACGTATCGTTCAAGTAGTATAAAAATATCGATCCCACGAGGACTTAATTCCTACTATTGTTATTAGTTGTTGATACTATTTATTTACAAATATCTAATTGAGGGAGAAGTGAATGATTGCTTGAAATGATCTGCTTTGTAGATTTGCCTAAATAAATAAATAAATAAAAAGACAAAAGAAAATACTAAGGAAAATAAAAGACTCAAAGATCTAGGGTTGCGAATCTTCTAATATCTTTTAAAAGATGAAGTAGTTATATCATAGTTAGGTAAATTATTGAATTATTAATCTGAAATACTAAATTATGTAAAAGCCTCTTCCGATGGTCATTTACAAATACCTAGAATAATCAAATTGAACCATATGTCTATGTCAATTAAATTACCTAGATTCATTAAGGTTAAGTTCCAATTATGACTACCCCCGCCTGACAGGTATATGTCTATCCTGTAAGGAAATCTATTAAAGGGTTATCTATCCTTAAGGAAGATCGTGGGTTGTTGAGACTAATGTCTTAAACTTAAAATCCCTATGTCTAGTTCATTTTAAGTTTACCTAATCAATTTTATTAGTGATCAGTTAATAAAAAGCATTAAGATTATGACTCAACAAATAACTCTTTGATTACCCAAACTATAATCTAACCCTTTTTAAATCCGTGATATTAGATTTAATCACAACCCTAGATATTTAACTTAGTTACAACACATAACTAAAGCTGATATAAACTTAAAAGACAGAAAATGAAATTGCAGAAAAGTAATAAAAAGAAATGCTAAGGTAAAATGAATTAACTTTTACTATTCATTATTTAGATATCTCCCATAAAATAATATATAATCTTGTGATATTTTAAACCAACCGTCCGGAATGGCGGTATCCTGATTAATCTGATTTTAAATAGTTTATATATCATATTTTAAGGGAGATTAATTTAAATAGCAAAAGTAAAAGTATTACCTTATTACCTCAGCATGGAGGAGTTACCCCCTCATGTAAGAATAGAATTACTACTACAAAGCGTAAATAATACTAATAAAAGAAGAAAATATGAAGAACTCTCAATTTATTTATAAGGATTTCAGAGGAAGAGGTACATTTGAAACTAAAAATTCGAAATCTATTTATAGGCAAAAAAATCTAATTTATTATTATTATTTTTCTGATTTTTATTTTTTATTATTTTTCTGATTTTTATTTTTTATTATTATTTTTTTTTGGATCGCTGAATTTTCGACACGTGGCATGGTGTGCTAAAAATGACGGCTCGTTGAATCTTTGACACGTGGCATGGTGGTTAAATTACTAAAATACCCTCGGTGTCGGGATGCCCAAAATTACCAAAATACCCTTTTCGCCAAATTTCACAATTTTTCTCCAAATCACCTCCAGAATATCTTGAAACTTTATTTCGGTGTCGGGATGCCCAAAATTACCAAAATTTGTGTCGAGACGTCCAAAATTACCAAAATACCCTTTTTGCCAAATTTCACCAAATTTCACAGTTTTGCTTCAAATCACCTCCAGAATGTCCTGAAACTTTATTTATCTACAAAATAACACAAAACACATCAAAATATTCACAAAACTCAAGAAACTATAGAAAATATTAAGTTAAACGAGTGGGAAATAGTGATACATTTATCACTCATCACACCCCCAAACCTAACATTTTGCTAGTCCTCGAGCAAAATAAAATAACAAAGTAAATTTAACTAAGCCACTTTCGTAGGGATCACGATTGCATTTAGCATATGCAACAAGCCTTTAAACCCCTAGGTGTCCCTAGTGGACGAGTTGTAGTCTCGTGAGGATTTACAGCAATGATACCCACAAACATTTTATAAAAGTAAAAAGGAAGTGAAACTAATGCACACAAAAGCAAAAAGACAAGAGAAAATAGAATAAAGAAGTTAGTGACTAATTAGGTGAAACTTCTACTCCAAGTTTATTAGTTGTTTTTTTCATTCTAAATTACTAAATAAGTAAATTCTCCGATTATTTTTACCATTCTTCATATACACAGCCAACAAAATATTAAACAACTCATTTTTGCCCACAACGGTCATAAGTGCAGTTGATAAGAGAGTAATATTTTTGTCCTAAAGTTCTATCAGATTTCACACCTTTTGTAGTAATGGAATAAATTTCTGATTTTTCTGATTTTTTCTTTGATTTTTTCTTTTCTCTATTTTTTATTTATATACAATATCTTTCATCTATGTAGCGAGCTTTAGGTCGGTGACTCCCAAACCAGTTGGCTTTAGGGCATCAGGTGTAAAGACACCCCTAAGGACTTAATTACTCAGACTTCAGATATATATATTTTTATTTTTATATCATCTTTTTGATCCATGTAGCGAGCTTTTGGCCAGTGACTCCCAAACCAGTTGGTTTTAGGGCACTAGGTATTAAAATTCCTTTACAGACTTAATAACTCGAATCTCAGATGTTTTTTTTTTTTTTTTTTTTAATTTTTTATTCCATCACTTTTTTGAGATGCTTCTCCAATTAAACTATAGCACTGAATATTACAATCTTTTCAATTTTATCCTATGTCCGTATGTTACCATGTATGTTGATAATATCTGCCAACTAAGTATATGAAGATCCATTTTAGTCAGTTTAATGGAGAATTTACAGATTAAATAATTCAAAAGTGAATAAACAAAAATTAACTTGTTTTGAATTAGGTTTGAAATACGTCTCAGGAGTGGAAATTCCTTACACAGCTATTTCTTACCAATTTCATTTTCTTAGTCAACATAACAACCACATATTTCTACTAGTCATAAAACTATAAATTTTTTTTTTCAAAGGCTCTCGCTGACGAAGGATTGTTCACAACTAGGACTCCCCACTCAAGGGTTCAAGCGACCAAGTGAACGCACCTTTTTTATACTTTATGGTACGTGCCAACGAATTTATGGTGTGTGACTAACTGTCGAATGGACTTCTCGTTGTAGATTCCCCAGAGGGAAGGTGGAGCGAGGCTCACTTAAATACCCAAGCCCCTTAGGCTCTTATCGCTTGTTGTCAGGAATAAACAACGAGTCCTCCAAACTAGTCTGTCACAACACGCTACAAGTGAATGATTATCTAGGTGCCTCCACAGCTTTTCGTGAAGGAAGACACCAAACCATTACCTAGCTTTAAATATGCCCTTTGTTTTTATTAATTTTTTAATTTTTTTGTATTTTTTGAAAAATTTTGGACTAAAAATAAAAACACAAACTATAAACAATATACTATTAACTATTCCTCACCCCCAAACCTAAATGAGACATTGTCCCCAATGTCTAAAATAGTAAAAGAAGAGTTTAGAAGATCATACCTGGTTAAATGGGTTGCCTCCCTACTAGCGCTAAATTTTTCGTCTTCAGCCAGACGTGACTAAAATCTATATGTCAAGGCGGTTTCAGTGTCGTTTTGGATGTCCGATTAAAGACATTCCCATGTGCGTTGCTTTTGAAGGGTCTCTTCCAACGGTAAGGTGGTAAAAAGAATTTTGTCTCATTCAGTGCTTGTGTCACCTTTTTAACTTTTGTTGCTCCAGTGATTCCTGAAAAGAAAGAAAGAAATTCAGGAGGTCTTGTATGATGCTTGACTTGGAATGGGATTTCCATTCTGTCAAGCTTCTTGGTGATATCTCTGATTTGTACTCCCCGATACAGCGATGTTTCTCCTGAATGCTCTGGATTTTCAATTTGGTCAGACATTTGCTCCTCCATTTGCTCTGCTTCTTGCTCCACCTTTTCTTCACAGATGAATTTTAGGATCTCTGTATTCAGCTCTTCATCTGTCATCTATGAAATACATTTTTCAAAATTGTCAACCTGAGGATGAAAAGAAATGTCAGATTTTAGGTCTTCATCCTCTGATATGACTGGAATAGATGGTTTAGGAAGATTTTCTTCAAACATCGTAGCAAAGCATGCTCCAAGATCTTCATTCTGAGGATGGAAAGTTTCATCCTTCCTTGTTGGTGCAGTTTGTACAAAAAGCTCAGTTTCTTCATCCTCGTCAGAGTCAGAATAATAAAAGTCAAATTGAGACTTGGTTGGTGCAGACTTCTGAACTGATACCTCTGATTCTTGATACTGCTCAGCCTCGTCCTCTGTTATGATGTCATGATGAATCTCAGGATATTCGAAGGCTTCTTCAGTATTATTTGAATTTGCTCCGTGAGATATGTGATTCAGGTTGTCTGTTAGTTGTCTAACTTGATCTGTCATCCTCTGTATAGACGCCGCTTGACTCTGAATTTTTACATTAAATTGAGCTTCCCGTTTCTCGAATAAATTTTTGAGCATGTGAATCAACTGATCTTCCTCTGATGGATCTGGTTCTTGATGAAGATCGTAAATGGATGGTGGATAAGATGGAAAATGTGATGATTCTACGTACCTTGAATGATTCCAATAATTCTGCCACTCTGAAAGATAAATACATTGATCGCTCGGGTGGTTACCATCACAAATTACACATCTTCCCATTTCATTCTGATGAGCAAATGTAGTATTGTTTGGTTCTGGCTTCCAGTGATAGTTGTTAGGCTGGACAACAGGCCTCAGAAAACTAGACTGTTGCTCCTGGATTTGAGGTGTATCGTTTTCTAGTAAAACTCGTAATCTTTCAAAATGTTCCATTTTTTCAATCACCTGAAAACAAAAGAAAGAAATAAAAATTGCAGATAAAAAACAAAGAAAATTAGATACAAGTAAATTAGATAGCTTCAAAATTAATAACTCAAGAAAAATAAGTCCCCGGCAACGGCGCCAAAAACTTGACCGGCGTAAACACACACGTATAACGCAAGCGCACGTATCGTTCAAGTAGTATAAAAATATCGATCCCACGAGGACTTAATTCCTACTATTGTTATTAGTTGTTGATACTATTTATTTACAAATATCTAATTGAGGGAGAAGTGAATGATTGCTTGAAATGATCTGCTTTGTAGATTTGCTAAATAAATAAATAAATAAAAAGACAAAAGAAAATACTAAGGAAAATAAAAGACTCAAAGATCTAGGGTTGCGAATCTTTCTAATATCTTTTAAAAGATGAAGTAGTTATATCATAGTTAGGTAAATTATTGAATTATTAATCTGAAATACTAAATTATGTAAAAGCCTCTTCCGATGGTCATTTACAAATACCTAGAATAATCAAATTGAACCATATGTCTATGTCAATTAAATTACCTAGATTCATTAAGGTTAAGTTCCAATTATGACTACCCCCGCCCGACAGGTATATGTCTATCCTGTAAGGAAATCTATTAAAGGGTTATCTATCCTTAAGGAAGATCGTGGGTTGTTGAGACTAATGTCTTAAACTTAAAATCCCTATGTCTAGTTCATTTTAAGTTTACCTAATCAATTTTATTAGTGATCAGTTAATAAAAAGCATTAAGATTATGACTCAACAAATAACTCTTTGATTACCCAAACTATAATCTAACCCTTTTTAAATCCGGTGATATTAGATTTAATCACAACCCTAGATATTTAACTTAGTTACAACACATAACTAAAGCTGATATAAACTTAAAAGACAGAAAATGAAATTGCAGAAAAGTAATAAAAAGAAATGCTAAGGTAAAATGAATTAACTTTTACTATTCATTATTTAGATATCTCTCATAAAATAATATATAATCTTGTGATATTTTAAACCAACCGTCCGGAATGGCGGTATCCTGATTAATCTGATTTTAAATAGTTTATATATCATATTTTAAGGGAGATTAATCTAAATAGCAAAAGTAAAAGTATTACCTTATTACCTCAGCATGGAGGAGTTACCCCCTCATGGAAGAATATAATTACTACTACAAAGCGTAAATAATACTAAATAAAAGAAGAAAATATGAAGAACTCTCAATTTATTTATAAGGATTTCAGAGGAAGAGGTACATTTGAAACTAAAAATTCGAAATCTATTTATAGGCAAAAAAATCTAATTTATTATTATTATTTTTCTGATTTTTATTTTTTTATTATTTTTCTGATTTTTATTATTTTTTATTATTTTTTTTTTTGGATCGCTGAATTTTCGACACGTGGCATGGTGTGCTAAAAATGACGGCTCGTTGAATCTTTGACACGTGGCATGGTGGTTAAATTACTAAAATACCCTCGGTGTCGGGATGCCCAAAATTACCAAAATACCCTTTTCGCCAAATTTCACAATTTTGCTCCAAATCACCTCCAGAATATCTTGAAACTTTATTTCGGTGTCGGGATGCCCAAAATTACCAAAATTTGTGTCGGGACGTCCAAAATTACCAAAATACCCTTTTCGCCAAATTTCACAATTTTGCTCCAAATCACCTCCAGAATATCTTGAAACTTTATTTCGGTGTCGGGATGCCCAAAATTACCAAAATTTGTGTCGGGACGTCCAAAATTACCAAAATACCCTTTTTGCCAAATTTCACCAAATTTCACAGTTTTGCTTCAAATCACCTCCAGAATGTCCTGAAATTTTATTTATCTACAAAATAACACAAAACACATCAAAATATTCACAAAACTCAAGAAACTATACAAAATATTAAGTTAAACGAGTGGGAAATAGTGATACATTTATCACTCATCAGCAAGAAACTCATTGCTTAAGTTTTTTCCATCAAGGTCTTACCGTGACAGTTTAATACTTTAGCCGATCTGTTTGTCTATTTCGTGTCGAAACTTTAAAAGTTTCCGATTTGTGTTTCAAAAGAAACACATAACCATACGCGATGCCACATCCGTAAAGGTCACGAAATATTCATATCCAAATCTAGCCTAGCTATACATGGGCCCACTTGCTTCACTATGAACTAGGGCTAATAGATCGATTGCACTGGCACTTTTACCAAGTAAATAGTGTTTAAGGCACTTTGCCCAATAAACTAGATTCGTAGACTTTATTTGATTGGAATCAAATCAGTCCTAGTACCCACTCTTTAAAAGTGTGGATATACGAGTCTTTTTTAATTTGTGTCCTAGACAACAATGCCACATACAAGTTTCAACCTGATCAAATCAGTTTGAGCTATTTGTTTGTCATGTTATACGTGTGAGATTTATTTATATTCTAAATATAAATTATGTTGTTCACATCTAATGTGTTTATCTCAATATCATCTTTATATAATAATTACACTTTAGTGTTCTAGAATATAAAGGTATATCCGCAACGGATTATACACTGATATAGAGATAATGTTTCTAGTCAAACTAGTTACATTATAACAGTTTCCTAATTTACGTACATACCCAAAGGGTAGTTCCTAAACTTAGGTATCTACGGTTAAAACATCGACTTTCGTCCCGTTTTCAATTCGCAGATTAATCTCTATTGAAGTCAGTATCCTGTTCATAACAGATTCTGCACATCAATATATATTTATGTATCACACTAAGTATCTAAAATCCAATTTTAATACTAGTTGTGAACATATATATGACAAACATATTTGTAGTCAGAGCCTTGCTCGTCTTCAATTCCTTCTTGGGATATGTCCTTTTATCTTCCCAGAAGATTATAATGATTTTGCCTTTGCCCTTTTCCACACTCCAGAAGCCTTTGGCCAAGCCTTGGCCTTTTGGAATATCGAAGTAAGGTGCGCCTTGCGCTACTTGCATTATTACAAACTTTGGCTTTGTCTCCTTGAGTATAGCCATTAACTCTGCAAGAGTTTATTATTGCAATATTTACTTCTAAAATCTAAGTATAGATTTATGAAGATCCTTCAATTTCAATATCACACTTTAAGAATCTAATCCTTAGTTCTGATAAAGAAATTAAGGAGTCTATATGACAAGTATAATGGATTAAGCATTAAAGTTATCATTACATAAATTTTCCAAAGATTATGCTCTACTATTTGCTTAACTCCGGGCTTAGGCTTAATACGTTATTTTATCAAGTAAAGTAACTTATTATTTTTCCAGGACCATCATGAAATTATTCCATATTTGAAAATTAAAGTCGTTTAAATACATTTTCACCCAGGATTATGTTTTAAACACTAATCTTTCAATTATATCTTGATTCTAATAGTCCAACTATTTAATCAACGATTTGTGGTACTATATATTATAATGATTATTATAGTCCAACTATACAATCAAATATAATTTAAATTAATTAACCTCAATTATAGTGATTACTATAGTCCAACTATAAAATCAACTATAAATTGAAATTAATTAATTCAAATATATTGATTACTATAATCCAATTTTTATAATCAACTATAATACAGTCCAACTGTTTATTAAAACAACAATTTTAAATATTAGTCCAACTAACATTTAATTTAACGACGAAATAATTTGAATGAGCACGTATGGCAAGTAATTAAACGAATATTGCAAATTCAATTCTTGCCTCCCACTATTTTTCGGTGAGCCTCTAACCCTCTGTCGAGTACTCGGGAAACCGAGTTTCCTAGTGGGCTAGGATCCCGTTAAATATCACACAATCTTGACTTTGGCCAACAATTTGTATGATAATTAACTAGGTAGATCTCTAAGATCGATTGGATCCGATCCAATTCCTAGATCCGGTAGGGGGACATCCAAGTCCGAAACATATATCTTATATATGCCAATACATCCAATGTATTACCTAACCTTTTTCCTCTGAATCAACTAAGCCTTGGCTTTGGCACAACAAACTTAATGAGCCCAGTTAAGCGCAACCCATTGACCATGGAAAGCTTCGTAATCAATGTCGATGGACAAGAAGTGGTCTTGACTTTGGCCAACAAACCACAACTTGGACAAGACACCAATATGGAACAAAGCTCTCGTGATTCAAACACATCCTCGATGGACAAAGGCCTTGACTTTGGCCAACAAGCCAATGCCAGTCTTGGATCTTGAGTAAGAATCACTCAATGGAAGGAAAAACGCTTAATATTTAGCAAGGGTTTTTCGCGTGCAAATTGGCAACCAATTTATTATCTTTGTTAAGGTCTCATCATCATACACCATTAAACATGCATTCTAAACACGTAATAAAGCGCATATGATAAAATAATAATAATATGCGGATGGATACTTTACATTGATCCTAGATCAAATCTCTCTTCTCTCTCCCGCTAGCACAAGTATTTACTTCTACCCGTTACACTACACTTCTAAAGAAACCTCATTTACATTGAGGGGAATATGTGAGAAGAGAATACAAAGAGTATGGAGGTGATAAGGCTGGACACGCAGGTCCAATTAATAAATCAAATTTATTACATTTTCTAAAATTGGCCTACCCATCTAATATCCATCCGATATACATTATTCATGCATCACAACCATGTATTCACACAAGCATGTTATCAATCAATCTAATCCAATTAATTAATCTGATAATTAGTGATCATCCAATGTTCAAACAACGATTTGATTTTGCTCGAGTCAAACTCGTTTTGCGAATAAGTACTCAAAGTACGAATTCTTGAATTAAATTAAACTACAAAATTAAATCCAATTCAATTTGTATTTAATACTAATTCACTATTTAATTCCAAATTAAATATTACACTTTATTAACGAACCTTTACGACTTAAATTCTAAATTCAATCGTTACGGGTCTCAAAGCCCGATTAACATCCAATGTTTATTTAATTAAAGTCCAATGGGCTTTTAATTAATTTCTTAAGGCGTGGACTTTTGGTCAACTCGGGTCAAACCGATAACCAAAGTCCAATCCGGGATTTACCCCATAAGCCCATAAATCAATTTTGCCCATTAGGCCCAATTAAATAATTAAGGTCCATTAAGTCATAATTGAACTTTATGGATGCGGTTTTGGGCCCAATTGGATCTAACCAAATTGGTCTAAACCTAACTTGGTACAACCAAGCCCAAAAGCCCAATAACAACCTTTAAGGCCCAAATCCAATTTAAACCCAATTAATTAACTTTGTAAAATTCCAAATTCCACAATTAATTAACCTAAGTGTAATACACAATTAATCACCCAAGTGACATTTCTAAAACATCAATTAGCCTAATTAATCATGCACTTTAACATCAAATAGTGTCCAACACAATTCAATCAAAATCAAACCCATTTCATGCTTTATACTTCTCGGCAATTAGGGGTTTTTTCAATCCGATTCGGTTTCAGTCCAATTGAATCCACAATCATCATTTCCCAAATCAATTCAACTCATCCAGTGAATCAAAATAAAAAAACACCATGAATTTTGTATCAACAAGTTTCGGCCAAGCCTATAATTTGGGGAAAATTGTCCAATTCAAAATTCAATCCAATTAAACCTCAAATCAACATTACCCTATTGTTTAAGTCATCCAATGATCAAAAAACAAAAAAATTACCAAGATATTAGGGTTCAAAGTTTTCGGCCAAGCCTCCATAATTGGGGAAAATTGTTCCAAATCAATTTTCTTGAAATTGATCATGCACAACTTCAATTCAACCTCATTCAAGCATACTTAATCAAAAAATTTAACCAATTATGCTCAAATCGATTTTGCCCAATTTTAAACCCTAAAAATTTCATGCTTGATATAAGCTCAAGATACCATTGTTGGTTTCTAATTAGGTCCCAAGAATCATCAAACAAGCCTGAAAACTGCATGAATACAACAAAGGAGTATGGCGGAAACATACTCACAATGATCGGTTTGGATGCTACGAAGAACACAAGCCATTTCACCGCTCCTTGAAGCTCGGCAGTGGATTCCATTGACAGTGGACTGCTCGGTTTTGGTGTCTTTGGCTCCTCCAAGATTCGGCCATTGAAGACCTCCATTGAAGCTCCAAGCTTCAAGCTTCAAAAACGATTCCACGCTCATGTGTTCACTGCCCTATCACCATAGGAAGACTCAAGTGTGTGCTAGCACTTAGATTTTGCAACAAAACCATCACATTTCTTCTCCTTGTTTCTCGGAAGAACCAGAAAAAGGAAGAAGAAAATGGCTCCAAGTCGAGAGAGAAGAAGAGGGAAAAGGGTTTCCTTGAAACCGTGAAAGTGGAGAGAGAGAGAGGAAATAAAAAAATGTATTTGGTTTTTATAATTTCCAAAATTAATAAACCATTTACCATTTTTAATTGCATAAAGTAAGCATTAAATGCTTGTCAATCAATACATATCAACTCACATCAATCAATTGTCAACTTGTCACATCACTCAAAGTGACATGTGATTTGACGCTTGATGTGACTAATGATTTGATGCTTGATTTGACTTGCGTGCCGCACTCGAATTCGAAATAAGAATGTGCTCGCAAATAATCCCGGGCTCGGGTTCGCTAATTCCAAATTAACGAATTTTCTGTTGCGATGCAATTAAACGATTACGCCTAGCGAAATCACTATTCACGTCACTTACGAATTAATTCTAAATTAATTCGTTCGCCCGAATTAAAATCCAATTTCAATTCCGCGTCGAAATCCAATTTCGCATAATATATCGAATATATTATTTTATCGATTAATTCCAAATTAATCGTTCTCTCTCTTTAATTAATATTTTATCCCAGATAAAATATCTCCGCAATTAATCCCAGATTAATTTTCTCTCTCTTCTAATTAATTCCAGATTAATTAAAGTGCGAGTCATACGTCATCGGTGAATCTTCGGGAAGCGACCTATGAGATCCCCGGATATGTTGGCAGTAAATACGGTCGTCGGACAATCCGAACACGTAAGTACCTAGTACTACATTTATACCGATTTACAAGACAAGGTTGGCTTCTAGCAAATCGCCATGCCTACCCAATTATCCAGAAATATCCTTACAGGAATAAAAGGATCTATATCAAGCATAGTATACCGTAGTATTGTGTATGTCGATCTAGTATCGGATGTCCACGTGCTAGGCCTGGGGCTTGAATTGTGTCTGCCCCGTACGAAGCACATATCGGATGTCTAACAACTAGTCTCTATAATCGGATATACATGACCTAGTCATAATATCCCGATAGCTCGAGCATTTAAGAGAACGAGCTCCGTATCCTACGTGACCATCTATTACACTTGCGTGAGTATCCTATACCCAAATATATGAGAACTATGCCGTTGTGCCCTCACAACGCGCACAAGTGTAATACTAGTCTTTTACGTATTTATCGATGTCCTATCTCGATAATACTCTGACTAGGGATATTTAATGATTTATCCTACGTGGACTGATACTGTCTCATATCATTCTCTGTCCAGGAAGAAATCATAGGGACCTCTCATCATTTATACATCTAGGTGATCTAATCACAAATGATAAGAGTACAATCTCCTTTGTCACATAGTTAATTTGTACAACAACACCGTGATCTATACAAATAGTGACGATATGGGTCATAATTGTCCAACATAATGTATATCAGATGGATATTAGAAGGGTGAGGGCAATTTTGGAAATTGTTGTAATAAATTTAGAATTTATTAAATTGGACCTGCGTGTCCAGCCTATTATCTCTATTCTCTTTGTATTTCTCTTCTCACCAATTCCCCTCATTGCAAATGAGGTTTATTTAATGTATTATGTAATTGGGTAGAAGTATGAATAGTGCTAGCGGGAGAGAGGGAATTGAGAGATTTGTTCTAGGAATAATTTGTTGTATATCCATCTGCATATCGTTATTAATTTATTCACGCCTTATTATGCTTTTAGAATGCATGCTTAAGAGTGTATGATGAGACCTAATCATAGATAATATATTGGTTGTCAATTTACGCGAAAAACCCTCAATACAATATTAAGGGTTTTTCCTTCCATTGAGTGGTTCTCTCTCAAGATCCAAGATTGGCATTGGTTTGTTGGCCAAAGTCAAGATCAATGTCCATCGCAGATGTGTTTGAACCACGAAGGCTTTGTTATATATCGCATGTCTTGGGCAGTTGTGATTTATTGGCCAAAGTCAAGGTCACTTCTGTACATCGAAGTGGATTACGAAGCTTTCCCACTGTCAATGGGTCACGCTTAACTGGAATCATTAAGCTTGTTGAGCCAAAGCCAAGGCTTAGTTGATTCAGAGGAAAATGTTAGGAAATGTATTGTATATATTTACATATATTGGATATATGTTTCAGACTTGGAGGTCCACCTACCAGATCTAGGAATTGGATGGGATCCAAAAGATCTTAGAGATCTACCTAGTTATGTTTCATACAACTTGTTGGCCAAAGTCAAGGTTGTGTGTTATTTAACGGGATCCTAGCCCAATAGGAAACTAGGTTTCCCGAATACTCCACAGAGGGTTAGAGGCTCGCCGAAAAATAGTGGGAGGCAAGTATTAAATTTGCAATTTCGTTTAAATACTTGCCAATACGCGCTCTTTTATTTTATTTATCATTGTTATAAATATATTAGTTGGACTAATATTTAATATTTATTTCTTTGAACATTTAGACTGTACAAGACACTACTCCACTTGTAGTTGGTCATATAGTTGGACTATAGTAACCATTACATTTTGAGTGTACCCAAAATCGTTGATTGGATAGTTGGACTATTGCAATCAAGATAGATGAAAGATTAACGTTAGAGACATAATCATGGGCGATAATGTCTTTAATGGCTTCAATTTTCCAGATTGGGAGATGAATCTCATGATAGTCTTGGGAGCTGAGATGTTACTCTATGTCATAGAGAAACCTCTCGGGCCCTGAGCCCGAAGTTGAGCAATTAGTAGAGCATGAGCTTCGGAAGACTCATCGTGATGATAAATTTAGTGCTCAATCTATTATGCTTGCCGCACTGACTCCTTAATTTCGTCGTCAGAACTAAGGATTAGATCCTTACACCATGATGTTGCAATTAAAGGATCTTCATAGATCTAACCTTAGATCTTGGAAATACGAATTATAAAAGAAGCTATTTCGCTCGCGTATGTTAGAGGGAACATATATCGAGCACTAGGTGTCACAAATGATTGCTGACATCGAACAGCTAGGTTAGCTAGGCATTACCTACAAGGTCGAGACTTCCATAGATTTGATCTTACAGTCTCTGCCCGAATGTCGGGGCGGGTTCATCATGAAATAAGAGAAAAATCTTGGAGAGTTAATGGCTATGCTCAAGGAGGTAGAGCCAGAGCTTCCAAAATGGCAAGAAGCGCAAGGCGTATCTTACTTCGACATCATAGAAGGCCATGGCTTGGCCGAAGGCTTCTGGGGTGTGAAGAAAAAGGGCAAAGGCAAAATCGTCACAGTCTTCTAGGAAGACAAATGACATATGCCAAGATGTCTACCTAAACTGTGGCAAACAGGGTCAGTGGAAGCGTGACTGCCGTATGGACAAGTCAGACATGAAGGAAGTGAAGGCGGACAAGGCTATGACTTCAGATATGCTTGTTATTGTAATAAACGTGCCCACTACTGGTTTTAAAAATTGGATTTTTGTTACTGAATGTGGTACATACATATGTACTGATGTGCGGGATCTACTGATTAGCAGGAGACTGACTTCAGATGAGATCGACCTGCGAGTCAGAAACGGGACGAGAGTCACTGTTTTGGCTATGGGAACCTAAGTTTTGGAACTGCCCTTCAAGGCATGTACTTAAATTAGGAAATTGTTATAATGTACCTTGTTTGACCTGAAACATTATCTCTATATCTAGTTTAACCCGTTGCGGGTACACCTTTATGTTCAAGAACACTGGGTGTTTTGTATATAAAGAATATATTGAGATATACACATTAGATGTGAATAACATTATTTATATTTTGAATATAAATAAATCTCAAAAATATAACATGACAAACAAAAAGCTAAAACTGAGTAAATCAGATGAGACTTATTTGTGGCATTGTCGTCTGGGACATATTAAGAAGAATCGTATATCTACTCTTTGGAAGAATGGCTACTAGGACAGATTTGATCCTAAATCATATGACGTCTGGGAATCTTGTTTATTAGACAAAATGCTTAAAACGCCTTTTAGCAGTAAATGTGTAAGTGCCACCGAGCTGTTAGCACTCGTTCATGGTGACGTATGTGGGCCCATGTCTAGCTAGGCTAGAGGTGGATATCAATACTTCGTAACCTGTACAGATGTTGCATTGCGTTATGGTTATGTGTATCTTATGACACACAAATCAGAAACTTTTGATAAATTCAAAGAGTTTCGACACGAAGTAGAAAAACAAACCGATAAAAGTATTAAAATTATTGCAGTTGGACCGTGGCTTAGAATACTTAAGCAATGAGTTTCAAGATTACTTGAAATAGTATGGTATTCTTTCATAGTGGACTCCTCCTGGAACACCTTAATTGAGTGATGTATCTGAACGGAAAAACCGAAATTTGTTGGACATGGTAAGGTCAAGGATGAGTCGCTCTGAGCTACCAATTTCCTTCTAGGGATACACATTGAACATTGCAATACTTATTTTGAATAATGTTCCGTTAAAGTCTATTGGACAGAATCCATATGAAATATTGACAGGAAAGAAATCGGGTTTCTCATTCCTGAAGATTTGGGGATGCTAGGCATGTCAAACGTTTGGATGGTACCAAACTAGAACCCAAATAGGATAAGTGCCTATTTTTAATTGGTTATCCTAGTGAAACCAAAGAATATTACTTATATAACCCACAAGAGAACACGGTATTTGTTGTTCTCTATACAGTTTTCCTAAAAGGAATTCCTATATGCAGTGGTAAGTGAGAGGAAAGTAAAACTCGATGAAAATCAGAGTAATACTGTTCCTGGCACCGATTCCTAATGGAACACGAACAGGTCATCAGGGATGAGACTGTTCCACAATCTTCTAATACACAAGAACCGCGTAGGTTGGAGAGAGTCAGAAAACAATTTTAGAGGTATGGGTTTCTGATCTTACCTCATAAAGATATTAATCTTTTTGAGGATAATGACCCGGCTACGTATGAGCTAGCGATACAAGGTATCGACTCCGCTATATGGCAAGGTGCCATGAAGTCCGAAATGGATTCCATATATATATCAACCAAGTTTGGACACTGGTTGATGTACCAGAAGACATTATGCCAATTGGAAGCAAATGGGTCTTCATGGAGAAGACAGACATGGATGACAACATATAAACATACAAAGCAAGGCTTGTAGCGAAAGGGTATCGTCATCAACATGGTGTTGATTACGACGAAACCTTTTACCTGTTGCCATGATTAAATCCGTTCGGATAATCCTTTCTATAGTTGTATATTTCATTTATGAAATATGGCAGCTGGACGTCAAAGCCGATTTCCTTAACGGAAACCTTTTAGAGGATTTTTTATACAACACCATGACGGTTTTGTCATACCAAAACATGCAAACAAGGTTTGCAAGTTAATTCGATCCATTTATGGATTGAAGCAAGTATTGTGTTCTTGGAACCAATGTTTTGATGAGATCATACTACAATATGGTTTCATTCAAAATGAAGATGATTCTTGTGTATATAAGAAGGTTAGTGGGAGCGCACTGACATTCAATGTCCTATACATTGATGATATATTATTTCCTGGAAATAACATTCCCATGTTAACAATCGGTGAAAGCTTGGCTTTCATTAATATTCTCCATGGAATACTTGGGAGAGGCAACCTTTATTCTAGGAATAAAGATCTACTGGGATAGATCTAAAAGTTATGGGCACTCTGTTGGGTTTCTACTATAGTCCCAAGATCATTCAAGCAATGAAAATAATGTGAATACAATAAAGAAGTATGGCAGAATCATACTTACAATGAACGGATTTGCGATGCGAAGAACACAAAACTTTTCCCTCCTCCATGGAAGCTCTCGGCCAAGCCCTTTTTGTGCTCATTTGATTTTCGATCAACCTCCATTTGAGTGCTCCAAGCTCCAAGCTTTGTAAATGGATTCCATGCTCAAGGGTTTGTTTCCTTATCACCTTTGGATGACTCTTTAGTGTTCTAGCACTTGGAAAAATTTGCCATAAATTCTTCCTTAAGTTTCTTCATGCTCACGGCATTGAGAGAAATTGAGAGACAAAAATTTGGCCCTTGGCCGAATGTAGGAGGAGAAGAGAGAGAGATGAATTTTCAAGTGTTGGTTGTGTTTGATTTCAAAAATCAAAATACATAATTCATTTTCCAAAAATTGTACAAGGCATTTAAGCCTTCCAACTACCACCATCAATCATAAGTGACAACCATCACATCACTCAAAGTGATGTGACTTATATCACAAGAATGACTAATGATGTGACGCGTGATGTGACTTGTGGGCCCCACTTGATTCGAAATGCGAGTGGGCCCGCAAACACTCCCAGGCTCGGGTTCGCTAATTCCGAATTAACGAATTTTCCGTTGCGACGTAATTAAATCAAATTTAATTAAATAATTATGCCTAGCAAAATTACTATCCACGTCGCTAGCGAGTTAATTCTAAATTAATTCGTTCGCCCGAATTAAAATCTAATTTTAATTCCGCGTCGAAATCTAATTTCTTTTAATATTTCGAGTATAATAATTTATCGATTAATTACAAATTAATCGTTCTCTCTCTTTAAATAATATTTTATCCCAGATAAAATATCTCCGTAATTAATCCTAGATCAATTTTCTCTCTCTACTAATTAATCCCAGATTAATTATGTTCGAGTCATACATCATCGGTGAATCTTCGGGAAGTGACCCATGAGATCCCCGAATATGTTGGCAGTAAATCCTGTCGTCGAACTATCCGAACACGTACGTACCTAGTACTACGTTTTTACCGATTTACAAGACATGGTTGGCTTCTAGCAAAACATCATGGCTACCCAATTCTCCAGAAATATTCTTAAAGGAATGTGTAATTTGTATCAGGCGTAGTATATGTTGTATAGTGTATTGTGATCCAGTATCGGATGTCACATGCTAGGCCTGGGGCTGGAATTGTGTCTGCCCCATACGAAGCACATATCGTATCTCTGGTAACTAGTCTCTATAATCGGATAATCATGACCTAGTCATATTATCCTGATGACTGCAGTACATAAGAGAATCAGTTCCGTATCCTGCGTGATCATCATCTTCACTATGACTGAAGTGATACTTCCATCTCGACATCACACCCAATACACTACGATTCTCAATATACCCAGAAGAGACGTACTGAGAATCGGTTAAAGCCCTGGACGACCAAAACCAAAGTATATTGATTGTCGCAAGTATTAGCGGTGCAAGTCTCAGGTTAAGACCAAATATACCTACGCTGATTCGGACTTCCATAGACACATAGTCATACTACCAATGGAATTCCGAGGGGTTTGTCCAGAGCGAAGCTGTTTCCGTACCATCGGTAAACACAACCTCCTATTACACTTGCATGAGTATCCAATATCCAAATATATGAGAACTATGCCGTTATGCTCCCACAACGCGCACAAGTGCAATACTAGTCTATTCCGTATTATCGATGTCCAGTCTCGATAATACTCCGACTAGGGATGTTTTAATGATTAAACCTTCATGGATTGATACTGTCTCATATCTTATCAATCCAGAACTAATCATATGTACTTTTATCATTTATATATCCCGGTAATCTAATTACAAATGATAAAAGAGCATTTTCCTTTGTCACATAGTTAATTTTTACAACAACACCATGTTATGTACAAATAGTGATGCTATGGGTCATAATTGTCCAACAATCTCCCACTTGGCCTATAGCCAATCACTCAAGTGTCATACACTTGAACTATGTACGGTTGGCTCAAACATCTGCTGAGAAAATAAGCTTTCGTCAGCGGATTTGCAATGTTATCATCTGATGCGATTTATTCGATCATCCCATCGCCACGATGTATGATCCGAACGAATCAGATGAATAGTTGAAGTATATACTTGGATCGTTGATGAGACGGTTAATTCTTTAGCCTGTGCTGTAGCCTAGCTCAGCTGCTAACAGAACTACACCTAATCCAATTAGGATTATTTAGATCTTAAGTGCTTCTATTGCTGCCTCAGCTGCATCAATATTCCACTTTTGATGTTTATACATCAACAGTATCTTGCTTGGAAGATTTCCAACTCATTGTTCTGTTATTCAAACTATATAGTACCCCCTTATTACGACTTATAGTCGTTATTGTCGGTTTGGAAACTTGCAGCAGTGAATCCAGTCACTTCAAGTTCTCCTCCTTCATAACTTAAGAAAACATCCTTAGATCATCTAAGATACTTAAGGATGTTCTTAACATCAATCCAGGGACTATCACTTGGATTGACCTGATTGTGACTCCATATGCTCAAAGCATATGAGACACCAGGTTGCGTACATATCTTTCAATGTACGAGTTCTCGGAGAGTGCCAAAAACTTTCAGATCTATCCCAGTAGATCCTTATTCCTAGAATAAAGGTTGCCTCTCCAAGAATTCTACGGAGAATTTTCATGAAAGCCAAGCTTTCACCGATTGTACTATGGGAATGTCATTTTCAAGAAATGATATATCATCATTATTTAGGACATTCACTGTCAGTGCGCTCTCACTAACCTCATTATATACACAAGAATTGTTTTCGTATTGAATTAAATCATATACCATTATGATTACATCAAAACGCTAATTCCAAGAACGCAGTGCTTGCTTCAATACATCAATGGATCGAATAACCTGCAAACCTTGTTTGCTTGTTTTGGTACTACAAAACCGTCAGGATGTTATAAACATCCTCCAAAAGGTTTCCGTTTAAGGAAAACGATTTTGACGTTCAGCTGCCATATTTCATAAATGAAACATGCATCATTAGCAAGCATTATCCAAATGGATTTAATAATGGCAACGAGTGAAAGGTTTCGTCGTAATCGACACAATATTGATAATGATACCTTTTCGCTACAAGCCTAGCTTTGTACGTTGGTATGTTGCCATCC
This sequence comes from Zanthoxylum bungeanum, assembly GCA_019454045.1. Classification (NCBI taxonomy): domain Eukaryota; kingdom Viridiplantae; phylum Streptophyta; class Magnoliopsida; order Sapindales; family Rutaceae; genus Zanthoxylum; species Zanthoxylum bungeanum. The sequence continues at coordinate 158,930 of SKCR01051458.1, read as the reverse complement.
ATGTATGTATTCCTTGAAGACTTATATAGTACCAATAGTCACAATGCATTCCGGTACAACAACCAGTGTCCAAACTTGGTTGGTATACATGGAATCCATTTCGGACATCATGGCAGATTGCCATAATAGGGAGTCGATACCTTATAGTCAGTTCGTATTCCTCAATAAGATTGACATCTTTACGAGGTGAGATCAGAAACCCATACCTCCCAGGTTGTTTTCTGACTCTCTCCGACTTACGCGATTCTTGTGTATTCGAAGATTGTGGTACAATTTCATCCCTTATTAACTGTTTGTGTTCCATTAAGAATCGGTGCCTGGAACAGTATTACTCCGATTTTCATCGAGTTTTACTTTCCTCCCACTTGCCACTGCATATAGGTATTCCTCTTAGGAAAACCACATGGCGAGCAACAATTACATTGTTCTCTTGTGAGTTGTATAAGTACTATACTTTGGTTTCCCTAGAATAACCTATAAATTAGGCACTTATCCGATTTGGGTTCTAGTTTGGTATCATCCAAACATATGCCTAGCATTCCCAAATCTCCAGGAATGAAAAACCCGGTTTCTTTCCTGTTCATATCTAATATGAAGTCTGTCTAACAGATTTTTATGGAACCTTATTCAAAATAAGTTTTGCACTGTTTAATGTGTATCCCTTATAAGGAAAATGGTAGCTCAGAGCGACTCATGATTAACCTTATCATGTCCAACAAAATTCTGTTTCTCTGTTCGGACACACCTTCAAATTTGAGGTGTTCCGGGAGGAGTCCACTATGAAAGAATACTATACTCTTTCAAATAATCGAGAAACTTGTTGCTTAAGTATTTTCCACCACGATCTAACCATGACAGTTTAATACTTTAGCCGATCTATTTGTCTACTTCGTGTCGAAACTCTTTGAATTTATCAAAAGTTTCTGATTTATGTTTCACAAGAAACACATAACCATAACGAGATGCCACATCCATAAAGGTTACGAAGTGTTTATATCCACCTCTAGCCTAGCTAGATATGGGCCCACTTAAGTCACTATGAACAAGGGCTAACAGATCGATGGCACTTACACTTTTACCAAGTAAAATGTGTTTTAGGCATTTTGCCTAACAAACTAGATTCGTAGACATCATTTGAATAGAATCAAATCTGTCATAGTATCCATTCTTCAAAAGTGTGGATATACGAGTCTTGTTTAATGTGCCCAGACAACAATGCCACAAATAAGTTTCATCTGATCAAATCAGTTTGAGCTATTTGTTTGTCATGTTATACGTTTGAGATTCATTTATATTAAAAATATAAATATTGTTATTCACATCTAATGTGCTTATCTCAATATCATCTTTATAAAATGAAACACTTTAGTGTTCTAGAATATAAAGGTATATCCGCAACGGATTATACTCTGATATAGAGATAATATTTCTAGTCAAACTAGGTACATTATAACAGTTTCCTAATTTAAGTACATACCCAAAGGGTAGTTCCTAAACTTAGGTTTCTACGGTTAAAACAGCGACTCTCGTCCCATTTCCGATTCGCAGATAAATCTCAACTGAAGTCAGTATCCTGCTAATCAGCAGATTCCACACATCAGTACATATCTATGTACAACATCTAGTATCAAAATCCAATTTTGAAACTAATAGTGAATATGTTTATGACAAACATACTTGAAGCTAGAGCCTTGTCCATCTTCACTTCCTTCATGTCTGCCTTGTCCATACGGCAGTCACGCTTCTAGTGACCCCGTTTGCCACAGTTTAGGCAGACATCTTGGGATATGTCATTTGTCTTCCTAGAAGACTTGTGATGATTTTGCCTTTGCCCCTTTTAGAAGCTCTGGATGTGCCTCCTAGAACATAGCCATCAATTCTCCAAGAATTTTCTCTTGGTTCACAATGAACTTGCCCCAACTATCGGGTAGAGACTATAAGATCAAATCTTTGGTAGTCTCGGCCACGTAGGTAATGCCTAGCTAACATATCTGATCGATGTCAGCAATCATCTGTGTCACCTAGTGCTCGACAGATGTACCCTCTGACATACACGAGCTAAAGAGCTTCTTATGCAATTTGTACTTCTAAGAATAAATCTATGAAGATCTTTAATTTCATCATCATGTTGCAAGGATATAATCCTTAATTCTGACGATGGAATTAAAGTGTCATTGCAGTAAGCATAATGGATTGAGCACTAAAGTTATCATTACATGAATCTTCCCAAGATCATGTTCTACTATTTGCTCAACTCCGGGCTTAGGCCCAAGAGGTTTTTCTATCAAATAGAATAACTTCTCAGTTTCAGGACTATCCTGAGGTTTTATTCCCAATTTGAAAATTAAAGCCGTTTAAAGACATTTTTAACCCAGGTTTATGTTTTAAACGCTAATCTTTCAGTTATCTTGATTGCTATAGTCCAACTATCCAATCAACGATTTCAGGTATTATATAATACAATGATTACTATAGTCTAACTATATAATCAACTATTATTTAATTATTTAAATTCAAATATATTGATTGCTATAATCCAATTATATAATCAACTATAATTTGATGTAGTTTGAATACAGTCCAACTGTTTGATTAAAACAACAATTAAATATTAGTCCAACTAATATATTTAAGTTAATGACGAAAAATTGAAATGAGGGCATATTGGCAAGTATCTAAACGAAATTGCAAATTTAATACTTGCCTCCCACTATTTTTCGGCGAGCCTCTAACCCTCTGTTGAGTACTCGGGAAACCTTGTTTCCTAGTGGGCTAGGATCCCGTTAAATAACACAGAACCCTGACTTTGGCCAACAAGTGTTGTATGATATTTAACTAGGTAGATCTCTAAGATCAATTGGATCTCATCCAATTCCTAGATCCAGTAGGTGGACATCCAAGTCCGATACATATACCTAGTATATGCCAATATATCTAATATATTTCCCTAACCTTTTTCCGCGATGGACAAAGGCCTTGACTTTGGCTAACAAACCAGTGCCAATCTTGGATCTTGAGAATGAATCATTCAATGGAAGGAAAAACGCTTAATATATGTTGAGGGTTTTTCGCGTGATTGGCAACCAATTAATTATCTTTGATTAAGTCTCATCATACACCCTTAAACATGCATTCTAAATACATAATAAGGCGCGTAAATAAATTAATAATGATATGGGGATGGATATTTAAAACAACTTGTTCCTAGAACAAATCTCTCCATTTCCTTTCTCCCGCTAGCACAAATCTTACTTCTACCCAATTACATAACACTTCTAAAGAAACCTCATTTACATTGAGGGGAATATGTTAGAAGAGAAATACAAAGAATCAAGAGGTAATAGGCTGGACACGTAGGTCCAATTTAATAAATTCTAAATTTATTACAACAATTTCCAAAATTGCCCTCACCCATCTAATATCCATCTGATATACATTATTCATACATCACATCTATGTATTCAGACAAATCATGTTATCAATCAATCTAATCCAATTAATTAATCTGAAATTAATGACCATCCAATGTTCAAACAACGATTTGATTTGCGCGAGTCAAACTGGTTTTAAGAATAAGTTTTCAAAGTACGAATTCTCGAATTATATTAAACTACAACATTAAATCCAATTTAATTTGTATTCAATACTAATTCTTTATTTAATTCCAAATTAAATAATTACACTTTATCAATGAGCCTTTGCGACTTAGATTCTAAATCTAATCTTTACGGGTCTCAAAGCCCAATTAACATCCAATGTCAATTTAATTAAAGTCCAATGGGCTTTCAATTAATTTATAAGGCATGAACTTTTGTCAATATGGGTCAAACCCAAATACCAAAGCCCAATTAAGGAATCACCCTTATTAGCCAAAATCAATTTAGGCCCAATTAAAATTTTAAAGGTCCATTTAATTATATTTGGACTTTATGGATATGGTTTTTGGGCCCAATTGGATCCAACCAATTAACCTAAACCATACTTGGCCAATCAAGCCCATTAAGCCCAAATACAACTTTTATTAGCCCAATTCCAAATTTAAGCCTAAATAATTAAATTACAAAATTCCAAATTTCACAATTCAATTAACTAAAGTGCATTAGTCATAATTAATTACTTAAATGAACATTTCCAAAACACCAAATGTAATTAATTAATCATGCTTATCATCATCAACACATGTCCAACACAATTGAAGCAAACTCAATCCCATTTCATGCTTAATGGTCATGACAATTCGGGGGTTTTTTTGTTCAATTCCGATTTCAATCCAATTGAATCTCAAATCAACATTTCCCAAGTCTTTTAAACTCATCCAATGATCAAAAAACAAAATTACCATGACTTTAGGGCAACATCAAACTTTCGGCCAAGCCTAGTTTTTGGGGAAAAATTGATCTAATTCAATTTTCATCAAATTGATCATGCAAAACACTATGTTATCATCATTCAAGCGTACTCAAATAATCAATTTCATCCAAACATGCTCAAATCAATTTTACCCAATTTTACTCTAAATCCAATTTCATGCTTAATCAAGGCTCTTGATACCATTGTTGGGTTTCTACTATAGTCCCAAGATCATTCAAGCAATGAAAATAATGTGAATACAATAAAGAAGTATGGCGGAATCATACTTACAATGAACGGATTTGCGATGCGAAGAACACAAAACTTTTCCCTCCTCCATGGAAGCTCTCGGCCAAGCCCTCTTTGTGCTTCTTTGATTTTCGGTCAACCTCCATTTGAGTGCTCCAAGCTCCAAGATTTGTAAATGGATTCCATGCTCAAGGGTTTGTTTCCCTATCACCTTTGGATGACTATTTAGTGTGCTAGCACTTGGAAAAATTTGCCACAAATTCTACCTTAAGCTTCTATATGCTCTCGGCATTGAGAGAAATTGGGAGACAAAAATTTGGCCATTGGCCGAATGTAGGAGGAGAAGAGAGAGAGAGGAATTTTCAAGTGTTGGTTGTGTTTGATTTCAAAAATCAAAATACATAATTCATTTTCCAAAAATTGTACAAGGCATTTAAGCCTTCCAACTACCACCATCAATCATAAGTGACAACCATCACATCACTCAAAGTGATGTGACTTATATCACAAGGATGACTAATGATGTGACGCGTGATGTGACTTGTGGGCCCCACTTGATTTGAAATGCGAGTGGGCCACAAACAGTCCTGGACTCGGGTTCGCTAATTCTGAATTAACGAATTTTCCATTGTGACGTAATTAAATCAAATTTAATTAAATAATTATGCCTAACAAAATTACTATTCATATTGCTAGCGAATTAATTCTAAATTAATTCGTTCGCCCGAATGAAAATCTAATTTTATTTCTGCGTCGAAATCTAATTTCGTTTAATATATCGAATATATTAATTTATCGATTAATTCCAAATTAATAGTTCTCTCTCTTTAAATAATATTTTATCCCAGGTAAAATATCTCCGTAATTAATCGTAGATCAATTTTCTCTCTCTACTAATTAATCCATATTAATTATGTGCGAGTCATACCTCATCGGTGAATCTTCGGGAAGCAACCCATGAGATCCCCGGATATGTTGGTAGTAAATCCGGTCATCGGACTATCTGAACACGTACGTACCTAGTACTACGTTTTTACCGATTTATAAGACATGGTTGGCTTCTAGCAAAGCATCATGCCTACCCAATTCTCCAGAAATATTCTTAAAGGAATATGTAATCTGTATCAGGCGTAGTGTACATAGTATAGCTTATTGCGATCCAGTATCGGATGTCACGTGCTAGGCCTGGGGCTGGAGTTGTGTCTGCCCCGTACAAAGCACAAATCGGATCTCTGGTAACTAATCTCTATAATCGGATAATCATAACCTAGTCATATTATCCCGATGACTGCTGTACTTAAGAGAACCAGTTCCGTATCCTGCGTGATCATCTTCTTCACTATAACTGAAGTGATACTTCCATCTCGACATCACACCCAATACACTACGATTCTCAATATACCAAGAAGAGGCGTACTCAGAACCGGTTAAAGCCATGGACGACCAAAACCAAAGTATAGTGATTGTCGCAAGTATTAGCGGTGCAAGTCTCAGGTTAAGACCAAATACACCTACCCTGATTCAGACTTCCATAGACACATAGTCATACTACCAATGGAATTTCGAGGGGTCTATTTAGAGCGAAGCTGTTTCCGTACCATCGGTAAACACAACCTCTTATTACACTTGCATGAGTATCCAATATCCAAATATATGAGAACTATGCCGTTATGCTCCCACAACGCACTCAAGTGCAATACTAATCTATTCCGCATTATCGATGTCCAATCTCGATAATACTCCGACTAGTGATTTTTTAATGATTAAACCTTCATGGATTGATACTGTCTCATATCTTATCAATCTGGAACTAATCATATGGACTTTTATCATTTATATATCCTAGTAATCTAATTACAAATGATAAAAGAGCAATTTCCTTTGTCACATAGTTAATTTGTACAACAACACCATGTTCTGTACAAATAGTGATGCTTTGAGTCATAATTGTCCAACACACTCTTCGAGAACTCATACATTGAAAGACATGTACGCGACCTGGTGTCTCATATGCTTTGAGCATATGGAGTCACAATCAGGCCGATCCAGATGATGGTCACTGGATTGATGTTAAGAACATCCTTAAGTATCTTAGAGGTGTTGGACAATTATGACCCATAACATCACTATTTGTACAAAACATGGTGTTGTTGTACAAATTAACTATGTGACAAAGGAAATTGCTCTTTTATCATTTGTAATTAGATTACCAAGATATATAAATGATAAAATTCCATATGATTAGTTCCAGATTAATAAGATATGAGACAATATTAATCCACTAAGGTTTAATCATTAAAATATCCCTAGTTGTAGTATTATCGAGACTGGAAATCGATAATGCGGAATAGACTAATATTACACTTGTGCGTGTTATGGAAGCGTAACATCATAGTTCTCATATATTTGGGTATTGGATACTCATCCAAGTGTAATAGGAGATTGTGTTTACCGATGATACGGAAACAGCTTCGCTCTGGATAGACCCATCGGAATCCCATTGGTAGTATGACTATATGTCTATGGGAATCTGAATCAGGGTAGGTGTATTTGGTCTTAACATGAGACTTGCATCGCTAATACTTGCGACAATCAGTATACTTTGGTTTTGGTCGTCCGGGGCTTTAACATGTTCTGTGTACGACAATTCTGGGTATACTGAGAATCGTAGTGTATTGGGTGTGATGTCAAGATGGAAGTATCACTTCAGTCATATGGAGATGATGATCACGTAGGATACGGAACTAGTACTCTTAAAAGAATATTTTAAGAATATATATTCCTAAAAGAATATTTTTGGAGAATTGGGTAGGCACAATGCTTTGCTATAAGCCAACCATGTCTTGTAAATCGGTAAAACATGGTACTAGGTACGCACGTATTCGGATATTCCGATGACCGGATTTACTGCCATCATATCCAGGGATCTCATGGGTCGCTTTCCGAAGATTCACTGATGACGTATGACTCGGACATAATTAATCAGAGATTAATTAGAAGAGAGAGAAAAAGAATATAGGATTAATTACTGAGAATTTTATCTGGGATAAAATTCAATTAGTAGAGAGAAAACGATTATTTCGGAATTAATCGATAAAATAATATATTTGATATATTAAATGAAATTTGATTTCATAACAGAATTAAAATTGGATTTTAATTCGGGCGAACAAATTAATTTAGAATTAATTCGCAAGCGACTTTAATAGTAATTTTGCTAGGCATAATTATTTAATTAAATTTGATTTAATTAAGGCGCAACGGAAAGTTCGTTAATTCGGAATTAACGAACCCGAGCCCGGAATGTGTTTGCGGGCCCACTCGGATTTTGAATTAAAGTGGGGCCCACACAAGTCACATCACCTAGTCAACTTTATCTAACTTTTTGGTTGATGTAAGTTGTTGGAGATGGCTTGTTTCTTACACAAGCTTGATTTGTGAGAGACTTTTACCAACTTTGGATAATTGGTATATGTCTTTTTATTTTTTGCAAATCAAGACAAGTCAACACAACACTTCTCTCTCATTTTTTTTTGCCTTAGGCGTGACTTTCCTTCATTTTCTCTCCATTTTGCCGTGAGCAACAAAGACCATAGGAAGAATTTTGTTGCAAATTTCTTCCTTAGCTAGCACTTAAAGATTCATACAAAGGTGATAGGGAAACCTTTCCCATGAGTTTGGAATTAAAGAATCAAGCTGGGAAGCTCAACATACATTAAAGAGAGGAGCTTGGAGCAACTACACAAAGGTTGGATTTTTGTATTCTCCACATCCATTAGCCGATCAAAGTGAGTATTTTTCCGCTACTTTACTTTGAGTTTTCACATGATTTTATACTTAATGATCTTGGTTATTGTTCTTAGAGAACCCAACATTGGTATCAGAGTGTAATTAAGCATGAAATTGAATTTAAGGTTCTTAATCTAAAATTTGGGTAATTTTAATTTGAGCATGATTTGATCAAATTGTTTGTTTGAGTATGCTTATATATTGATAACTTAGAGTTATGCATGATCAATTTGATGAAAAATTAATTGGATTAATTTTCCCCAAATTTAGAGGCTAGGCCGAGAGTTTGAACCTTTTAAAGTCATGGTGATTTTTGAATTTTAGACAATTGGATGTGTTTAAAATGCATGGGATATATTAGTTTGTGATTTAATTGGATTGAAATCAAAATTGATATAGAAAGTCCCTAATTGCCGTGAGCTTATGGAAGCATGAATGAATTGATTTTGTTTCAATTTGTGTTGGACATAAATTGATTAGTTAAAGCATGATTAATTAGTGTAATTAGTGTTTTGGAAATATTAATTTAACAAATTAATTATGGCTATTACACTTTAGTTAATTAAATTGTAATATTTGGAATATTGGAATTTAATTATTTAGGATTAATTTGGAATTGGGCTAAAATGTTGTATTTGGGCTTAATGGGCTTGGTTGGGCCAAGTTTGGTTTAGGATAATTGGTTGGATCCAATTGGGCCTAAAACCATTTCCATAAAGTCCAAATACGATAATTAGGCCTTTTTAATTTAATTGGGCCTTATGGGCTATGAATCTAGTTTATGGCAAAGGGTGATTCCTTATTGGGCTTTGGTTGCCAAAGTCCATGCCTTAATAAATTAATTGAAAGCCCATTGGACTTTAATCGAATAGTATTGGTTACTAATTGGGCCTTTGAGACCCGTTAAGATTAGATTTGGAATCCAAGTCTAAAAGGCACATTTAAAGTGTAATTATTTAATTTGTAAATAAATAAAGAATTGGTATTGAATACAAATTAAATTGGATTTAATATTTTAGTTTGATATAATTCAAGAATACACACTTTGAGTACTTATTCTTAAAACGAGTTGGACTCGCGCAAATCAAATCGTTGTTTGAACATTGGATGGTCATTAATCAAAGATTAATTAATTGGATTGATTGATAACATGCTTTGTGTGAATACATGGATGTGATGTATGAATAATGCATATCGGATGGATATTAGATGGGTGAGGGTAATTTTGGAAATTGTTGTAATAAATTTAGAATTTATTAAATTGGATCTGCGTGTCTAGCCTATTACCTATTTTCTCATTGTATTTCTCTTCTCACCTATTCCCCTCAATGTAAAATGAGGTTTCTTTAGAAGTATTATGTAATTGGGTAGAAGTAAGAATAGTGCTAGCAGGGAGACGAAATTGAGTGATTTGTTCTAGGAACAATTCGTGAGATATCCATCTGCATATCATTATTAATTTATTTACCGCGCCTTATTATGCTTTTAGAATACATGCTTAAAGGTGTATGATGAGACCAAATCAAAGATAATTAATTGGTTGCCAATTACGCGAAAAACCCTCAATAAATATTAAGCGTTTTCCTTCCATTGAGTGATTTTCTCTCAAGATCCAAGATTGGCACTGGTTTGTTGGCCAAAGTCAAGACCTTTGTCCATCACAGATGTGTTTGAATCATGAAGGCTTTTTTCCACATCACATGTCTTGTCCAATTTGTGATTTGTTGGCCAAAGTCAAGATCACTTCTTATCCATCGACATCGATTACGAAGCTTTCCAAAGTCAATGGGTCCCGCTTAACTGGAATCATTAAGCTTGTTGTGCCAAAGCCAAGGTTTAGTTGATTCAGAGGAAAAAGGTTAGGGAATATATTGGATATATTGGCATATATTGGATATATGTTTCGGACTTAGATGTCCACCTAATGGATATAGGAATTGGATGAAATCCAATTGATCTTAGAGATCTACCTAGTTAAGTTTCATAAAACTTGTTGGCCAAAGTCAAGGTTGTGTGCTATTTAACGGGATCCTAGCTCACTAGGAAACTAGGTTTCCCGAGTACTCAACATAGGGTTAGAGGCTCGCCGAAAAATAGTGGGAGGCAAGTATTAAATTTGCAATTTTGTTTAGATACTTGCCAATACGCGCTCATTTCATTTTTCATCATTATTTATTAATAAATATATTAGTTGGACTAATATTTTATTGTTATTTTAAATTAAACAGTTGGACTATATTCAAACTACTTCATTTATAGTTGATTATATAATTGGATTATAGTAATCAATATATTTGAATTTTAACTAATCAAATTCTAGTTGATTATATAGTTAGACTATAGTAATTATTATAATCAATTGTACCCGAAATCGTTGATTAGATAGTCTGACTATTGGAATCAAGATAACTGAAAGATTAGCGTTAAGAACATAATCCTGGGTGAAAATATCTTTAAATGGCTTTAATTTTCAGATTGGGAATAAAACCTCAGGATAGTCATGGGAACTGAAAAGTTATTCTATTTGATAGAGAAACCTCTCAGGCCTGAGCCCAGAGTTGAGCAAAAAGTGGAGCATGAGTTTTGGAAGACTCATGGTGATGATAACTTTAGTGCAATGCTTGATGCAATGACACTTTAATTTTATCATCAAAACTAAGGATTAGATCATTATACCATGATGTTGAAATTAAAGGATCTTCATAGATCTATTCTTAGATCTTAGAAGTACAAATTGCATGTATATCAGAGGGTACATCTGTCGAGCACTAGGTGTCGCAGATGATTGCTGACATCGATCAGCTAGGTTAGCTGGGCATTACCTACGTGGCCGAGACTACCAAAGATTTGATCTTATAGTCTCTACCCGAAAGCTGGGGCAGGTTCATTATGAACCAAGAGAAAACTCTTGGGAGGCGGAGCCAGAGCTTCTAAAATGAGCAAAGGCAAAATCGTCACAGTCTTCTAGGAAGACAAAGGACATATCCCAAGATGTCTACCTAAAATATGGTAAACGGGGTCACTGAAGCGTGACTGCCTATGGACAAGGCAGACATGAACGAAGTGAATGCGGGGCAAGGCTCCGGCTTCAAGTATCTTTGTCATAAACATGTTCACTACTAGTTTCAAAATTGGATTTTGATACCAGATGTGGTACATAAATATGTACTGATGTGTAGAATCTGCTGATTAGCAGGAGACTGACTTCAGTTGAGATCGACCTGCGAGTCGCAAATGGGACGTGAGTCACTGTTTTAACCGTAGAAACCTAAGTTTAGGATATGTACTTAAATTAAGAAACTGTTATAATGTACCTAGTTTGACTAGAAACATTATCCTTATATCTAGTATAACCCGTTGCGGGTATACCTTTATATTCTAGAACACTAAGTGTTTTATTTTATAAAGATGATATTGAGATAAACACATTAGATGTGAATAACGGTATTTATATTTTGAATATAAATGAATCTCAAACATATAACATGACAAACAAATAGCTCAAACTGAATTAATCAGATGAGACTTATTTGTGGCATTGTTGCCTGGGACACATTAACAAGGCTCGTATATCCACACTTTCGAAGAGTGGGTACTAGGACAGATTTGATTCTAATTCAAATGATGTCTATGAATCTATTTTATAAGGCAAAGTGCCTAAAACACCTTTTACTTGGTAAAAGTGCAAATGCCACCGATTTGTTAGCCCTCGTTCATAGTGACATATGTGGGCCCATGTCTAGCTAGGCTAGAGGTGGATATGAATACTTCGTAACCTTTACGGATGTAGCATCGCGTTATGGTTATGTGTTTCTTGTGAAACATAAATCAGAAACTTTTGATAAATTCAAAGAGTTTCGACACGAAATAGACAGACAGACCGGCTAAAGTATTAAACCTTCACAGTTAGACCGTAGTGGAAAATACTTAAGCAATAAGTTTCTCGACTATTTGAAAGAGTATGGTATTCTTTCATTGTAGACTCCTCCCGGAACACCTCAATTTGATGGTGTGTCCGAAGAGAGAAACTGAACTTTGTTGGACATAGTTAGGTTAATGATGAGTCGCTCTGAGCTACCAATTTCCTTCACTGGATACACATTAAACAGTGCAATACTTATTTTGAATAAGGTTCCATGAAAAATCTGTTAGACAGACTTCATATTAGATATGAACAGGAAAGAAACTAGGTTTCTCATTCCTGAAGATTTGGGAATGATGGGCATATATTTGGATGATACCAAACTAGAACTCCAAATCGGATAAGTGCCTATTTGTAGGTTGTCTTAGAGAAACCAAAGTATAGTACTTATACAACTCATAAGAGAACAATATAATTATTTCTCTCCATGCGGTTTTCCTAAGAGGAATACCTATATGCAGTGGTAAGTGAGAGGAAAGTAAAACTCGATGAAAATCGAAGTAATACTGTTCCAGACACTGATTCCTTAAAGGAACACAAACAGTTCATCAGGGATGAAACTGTACCACAATCTTCGAATGCAAAAGAACCGCGTGAGTCGGAGAGAGTCAGAAAATAACCTAGGAGGCATGGGTTTCTGATCTCACCTCATAAAGATATCAATCTTATTGAGGAACACGAACTGGCTACGTATGAGGAAGTGATACAAGGTATCGACTCTCATTATGGCAAAGTGTAATGATGTCTAAAATGGATTCTATGTATACCAACCAATTTTGGACACTGGTTGTTGTACCGGAAGGCATTGTGCCTATTGGTACTATATGAGTCTTCAAGGAAGACATACATGGATGGCAACATACAAAGGTACAAAGCTAGGCTTGTACATAAAAGGTATCGTCATCAACATAGTGTCGATTACGACGAAAACTTTTACCCGTTGGCATGGTTAAATCCATTTGGATAATGCTTGATAATGCTGCATGTTTCATTTATGAACTATGGCAGCTGAACGTCAAAAATCGCTTTCCTTAAACGAAAACCTTTTGGAGGATGTTTACAACATCCTGACGATTTTTTCGTACCAAAACATGCAAACAAGGTTTGAAAGTTAATTCAATCCATTAATGGATTGAAGCAAGCATTGCGTTCTTGGAACTATCGTTTTGATGTAATCATAATGGTATATGATTTAATTCAAAACAAAGATGATTCTTGTGTATATAAGGAGGTTAGTGGGAGCGCACTGACAATGATTGTCCTATATAATGATGACATGTCATTTCTTGGAAATGACATTCCCATAATACAATCGGTGAAAGCTTGGCTTTCAAGAAAATTCTCCATAGAATACTTGGGAGAGACAACCTTTATTCTAGGAATGAGGATCTACTGGGATAGATCTAAAAGTTGTTGGCACTCTCCGAGAACTCGTACATTGAAATATATGTACGCGACCTGGTGTCTCATATGCTTTGAGCATTTAGAGTCACAAACGGGCCGATCAAGGTGATGGTCACTGGATTGATGTTAAGATCATCCTTAAGTATCTTAGATGAACTAAGGATGCTTTCTTAAGATATGGAGATGGAGAACTTGAAGTGACTAGGTTCACCGTTGCAAGTTTCCTAACCGATAAAAATGACTATAAGTCGTAATAAGAGTACTATATAGTTTGAATAACGGAACAGTAAGCTGGAAATCTTCCAAGCAAGATACTGTTGCCGAATAAACAACAAAAGCGAAATATTGCTACAGCTGTGGCAGCAATAGAAGAAATTTTGGATCTATAAAATTCATAATTAGATTAGGAGTAGTTATGTTAGCAGCTGAGCTAGGCTACAGCACAGGCTAAAGAATTATTGGTCTCATCAATAATCCAAGTATATACTTCAACTATTTCATCTGATTCGTCGGATCATACATCGTGGCGATGTGATGATCGAATAAATCACATCAGATGATAACAATGCAAATCCGCTGACGAAAGCAATTTCTCAGAAGAATTTTGAGCGACCCGTACATAGTTCAGGTGTAGGACACTTGAGTGATTGGCTATAGGCCAAGTGGGAGATTTTTGGACAATTATGACCCATAGCATCACTATTTGTACAGAACATGATGTTGTACAAATTAACTATGTGACAAAGGAAAATGCTCTTTTATCATTTGTAATTAGATTACCAAGATATATAAATGATAAAAGTCCATATGATTAGTTCCGGATTAATAAGATATGAGACAATATTAATCCACTACGGTTTAATAATTAAAATATCCCTGGTCGTAATATTATCAAGACTGGACATCGATAATACTCAATAGACTAGTATTACACTTGTGCGTGTTATCGAAGCGTAACATCATAGTTCTCGTATATTTGGGTATTGGATACTCATACAAGTGTAATAAGAGGTTGTGTTTTACCGATGGTACGAAAACAACTTCACTTTGGATAGACCCCTCGGAATCCCATTGGTAGTATGACTATGTCTATTGGAATCCGAATCAGGGTAGGTGTATTTGGTCTTAACCTGAAACTTGCATCGCTAATACTTGCGACAATCAATATACTTTGGTTTTGGTCGTCCGAGGCTTTAACATGTTATGTGTACGCCTCTTCTGCGTATACTGAGAATCGTAGTGTATTGGGTGTGATGTCAAGATGGAAGTAACACTTCAGTCATATGGAGATGATGATCACGTAGGATACGGAAACAGTACTCTTAAGTACTACAGTCATCGGGATAATATGACTAGGTTATGTTTATCTGATTATAGAGACTAGTTACCAGAGATCCGATATATGGTTCGTACGGGGCAGACACAATTCCAGCCCTAGGCCTAGCATGTGACATCCGATACTGGATCACTATACGTAATACTACGTATACTACGCCTGACATAGATTATATATTCCTAAAAGAATATTTCTGGAGAATTGGGTAGGCACGGTTCTTTTCTAGAAGCCAACCATGTCTTGTAAATCGGTAAGAACGTGGTATTAGGTACGCACGTATTCGGATATTCCGATGACCGGATTTACAGCCAACATATCCAGGGATCTCATGGGTCGCTTACCGAAGATTCACCGATGACGTATGACTCTGACATAATTAATCTGGGATTAATTAGAAGAGAGATAAATTTAATCTAGGATTAATTACGGAGAATTTTATCTGGGATAAAATTCAATTAGTAGAGAGAAAATGATTAATTCGGAATTAATGGATAAAATAATATATTCGATATATTAAATGAAATTAGATTTCATAACGGAATTAAAATTGGATTTTAATTCGGGCGAACGAATTAATTTAGAATTAATTAGCAAGCGACTTTAATAGTAATTTTTCTAGGTATAATTATTTAATTAAATTTGATTTAATTAAGTCGCAACGGAAAGTTTGTTAATTCGGAATTAACAAACCCGAGCCCGGAATGTGTTTGTGGGCCCACTCCGATTTTGAATTAAAGTGGGGCCCACACAAGTCACATCACCTAGTCAACTTTATCTAACTTTTTGGTTGATGTAAGTTGTTGGAGATGGCATGTTTCTTACACAAGCTTGATTTTTGAGAGACTTTTACCAACTTTGGATAATTGGTATATGTCTTTTTATTTTTTGAAAATCAAGACAAGTCAACACAACACTTCTCTCTCATTTTTTTTTTGCCTTGGGCGTGACTTTCCTTCATTTTCTCTCCATTTTGCCGTGAGCAACAAAGACCATATGAAGAATTTTGTTGCAAATTTCTTTCTTAGCTAGCACTTAAATATTCATACAAAGGTGATAGGGAAACCTTTCCCATGAGTTTGGAATTCAAGAATCAAGCTTGGAAGCTCAACATACATTAAATAGAGGAGCTTGGAGCAACTACACAAAGGTTGGATTTTTGTATTCTCCACATCTATTAGCCGATCAAAGTGAGTATTTTTCTGCTACTTTACTTTGCGTATTCATATGATTTTATGCTTAATGATCTTGGTTATTGTTCTTAGAGAACCCAACAAGAGGAACTAAAGATGCTTTCTTAATTTATGGAGATTAAGAGCTTGAGGTGACTGGGATCACCGATACAAGTTTCCAAACCGTTAAAGACAGCTATTAGTCGCAATAAAGGTACATATTTTGTTTGAACAATGGAACAATGAGCTGGAGATCTTCCAAGCAAGATACTGTTGCCAATTCAACAACAAAAGCAGAATATATTGCTGCGGCTGAGGTACCAAAAGAAGCATTTTGGATCTATAAAATTCCTAATTGGATTAGGAGTAGTTCTGTTAGCAGCTGAGCTAGGCTACATCGCAGTCTAAGGAATTACGGTCTCATCAATGATCCAAGTAATTACTTTGACCGTTTCATCTGATCCGTGAGATCATAGATCGTGGCGATGTCAATATCAAAATATCATTTGAGATGATAATCATTAAATATCCGCTGATGAAAGTGATATCTCAGCAAAAGTATGAGCGACCCGTACATAGTACAGGTTTTGGACACTTGAGTGATTGGCTATAGGCCAAGTGGGAGATTGTTGGACATTTATAACCCATAGCATCACTATTTGTAAAAGACATGGTGTTCTTTGACAAATTAACTATGTGATAAAATAAATTGCTCTTTTATCATTTGTAATTGGATTACTTGGATATATAAATGATAAAAGTCCATATGATTAGTACCGAATTAATAAGATATGAGACATTATTAATCCACGAAAGGTTTAATCATTAAAAATCCCTAGTCGTAGTATTATCGAGACTGGACATCGATAATACGGAATAGGCTAGTATTGCACTTTTGCGCGTTATGGAAGCTTAACGACATAATTATTATATATTTAAGTATATGATACTTATGCAAGCGTGATATGAGGTTCTGTTAGCCGTTGGATCGAGAACAACTTCGTTTTGGATAGACCCATTGGAATCCCATTGGTAGTATGACTATGTGTCTATGGGAATCTGAATCAGGGTAGGTGTATTTGGTCTTAACCTGAGATTTGCATCGCTAATACTTGCGACAATCAGTATACTTTGGTTTTGGTCGTCCGAGGCTTTAACAGGTTCTGTGTACGTCTCTTCTAGGTATACTGAGAATCGTAGTGTGTTGGGTGTGATGTCAAGATGAAAGTATCACTTCAGTTATACGAAGATAATGATCATGCAAGGATACAGATCTGGTACTCTTAAATGCTGCAGCTATCAGGATAGTATGACCAGGTAATGATTATCCGATTATAGAGACTAGTTGCTATTGATCTGATATATGCTTCTTACAGGACAGACACATTTCCAGCCTCAGGCCTAGCATGTGACATCCGATACTGGATCGTAATACACAATACATTGTATACTACGCCTGATAATGATTACATATTCTTCGTTGAATATTTCTGGAGAATTGGGTAGGCACGGTGCATTGCTAGAAGCCAACCATGTCTTGTAAATCGGTAAGAACATGGTATGGGGTACGCACATGTTCGGATAGTCTGACAACCTTATTTACTGCCAACTTATCCAGGGATCTCTTGGGTCGCTTCCCAAAGATTCACCGATGACATTTATCTCGAACAAAATTAATTTGGGATTAATTATGAGAGAGAAAATTATTCTTGGATTAATTACGGTAAGAATTAATCTGGGATTAATTATCAGAGAATGAATTAATCAGTGATTAATTGCGTCATGAATTAATCTGTGATTAATTCATGAAGAAGTGAGAATGCGATTAATTTGAAATTAATCGGTAAAATAAATTTAATATTTAAATTGGATTTTTCTGTTTAATTTATTTATTTGGGCAAAAATAATATATTAGATATATTAATTGAAATTGGATTTTAATACGGAATTAAAATTGGATTTAAATTCGTGCGAACAAAATTAATTTGGAATTAATTCGTAAGCGACTTCCGTAATAATTTTACGAGGCATTATTATTTAATTAAATTGGATTTAATTACGTTGCGACGAAAAATTCATTTAATCGGATTAAACGAAACCGGGCCCAAAGTGTGTTGTGTAAACCAACTTGAATTTTGAATTCAAAGTGGTGGGACCCACTAACTTACATCAACTTGACACTTGACTTACATCAAGTAGTCATAAGTTTCATGGAGGTGGTTGGATTTATTAAATGTGATTCATTTAACACAAATTTTTTAAACACACTTTACAAGTCTTGGAAACAAAAGGGAACTATTCACTCTCTTCTTTCCTCTCTACTATGGCCGAAACTTTGAGGTTTTGGAGGGAAAAATTTTTCTTTCATTTTGTTCTTGCTAGCACTTAAGGAGTCAAGATTAAGGTGATAGGGAAACTCACCCAAGAGATTTGAACTCAACAAACAAGCTTGGAGCTCCAACAAATATGGAATTTTGAAATCCTAAATCCGATCAATGTGAGTATTCCGCAACTCC
Source organism: Zanthoxylum bungeanum (assembly GCA_019454045.1). Classification (NCBI taxonomy): domain Eukaryota; kingdom Viridiplantae; phylum Streptophyta; class Magnoliopsida; order Sapindales; family Rutaceae; genus Zanthoxylum; species Zanthoxylum bungeanum. The sequence goes on along the minus strand of SKCR01051458.1, from coordinate 140,195 downwards.
CTTTGATTTATTCACACACAAATCATCTTAATGATCTTGTGGCATATGTACGACACTAACAAGAAGCACCTCAAATCAACTTAGTTTGGGAATAAATCCCAGAGATCGAAGCATCTCGCAGGAGTGAATCCCAGAGGTCGAAGTGCCTCTCCATCAGTTCAGGAATGAATCCCAAAGATCGAAGCATCTTGCAAAAGTAGCAAAACAACAGGTAAGTCCGGCAACGGCCGACGAGCCAGGTAAGTAAAAATGCATGCATGACTTTGATAGGGTTGTCATTTCCAAACACTACACAAGCCCCATCAAAGTGGGGGTGACTGTAGACACTGTATTTTTACATAAGCCCAATGATGAGCCTCATATGGAGGCATAACCTGAAAATTTGCGAAAGTTGCGAGAAACAAATGCCGGAAGGAAATAAAACCTCCAAAATTAGCCTCTCATCAGACTCGGACTCACTAGCCAGCCTCAGATTCGCTCAGTCAGTTTTTGTTTCAAACCTCAGCCTCGGCCCATCAACCCAGCTTCAGGCCAAATACATCCACACACCAAACACCACACAAAGCCCATGCATCCACACGTCCAATGCCCAAAAAGATACAATGTACACCAAAAAGAAAAAAATATCATGCAATTCACATGTGCAAATCCCCTCATCAATACTTTCTAATTTAACAAGTTTTTGGGATCCCATCCAATTTAAAAGGATTTGGGATATTCTCATCACCAAATTTAGGGGGTTGTATTCCCAAAATAAATTAAGAATATATCTCCCAAATAAATGTGATTTATTTCCCTATTTGGAGATCCATTCAAGCATTATAAAAAGAGCCCTTTTCTTCCTTTGGGGGAGGCTAGATAGCAAGAACTTAAACACAAAAAACCCTAAGCTCTTCTCCTCTTCTTTCACGACAAACAAAGAAAAAATATAAAAAAAGAAAGACAACAAAAAACAAAAAATGAAACAAAGAAAAAAAAGAATGTTAAAGACAACCAGAACAGAAAAAGTTAAACAAAACGTGAAAGACAACCAAAATAGAACCAGTGACCAACGTGAGAAGCAAAACAGTGAGCCAAAAAATTGAGAGACAAGTAGAAGAAAAATCGAGAGAAAAATAACAAAAAATAGCCCATAAAAGAACCAGCCAGCACCCCCTAAAACAACCAAAACAACAGCAAAAAACAACCAAAATAGCAGCCAAAACAACCAAAAAAGCAGCCAGAAACAGCGAAAGAGCAGCCAAAAAACATCAAAACAGCGAGTGAAACAGCGAACCAGAAGCAGCAAATAACGAACCAGCTTCAATTCTTCCAGCGATGGCCTAACGCATTTCCGAGAAAGAAACTTGAAAGGTAGGACTTGAGGACGCCCTTTACTATATTTATTTTATAGTTCCGGACGCTGCATGCCGGGCTGGACGTGAAATACGTCCATCCGAGTATGCGAAGTCTTCCATTAAAGATAGCCAAATTTCTAGTTACATTTTTCTTTCTCTGGTATTCCGTTATTTATCTTTTTTTTTTTATTTATTCACTTTCATCGTTATTTTATTATTTCACATTTATTTTTCTATTTAGCTTTTTTGTCTATTTACTTTTATTGTTATTTTATTATTTCGCCCATTTTTTATGTCCGTTTATATTGCATTGATGGTTATGTGTGTTATTATCCCTTGCGGTATATCGGATGGAAACCCAGACGTAAATTCCATAGCCGAATCTGAATGGACGGTAGTGCGGTCTGTACTTAGGATACAACTCCATGTACCACTCGAGAAATACTCATATATGCATGATTAACCCCCCTTTTTGTTTACTATTTATTTATTGATGCTTTATTTGTTTTTGATTATTATGATTCTTGTTATCGTATCTTGTATTTCTTAATTTAATTTGCTTTTATTTATATTAATGTTTATGGGTGTGCAAATTTGTGTTTTTATTTGAATTATCTTGCATGAACTGCATAAGACTTGGCTATACCATTGTGTGAACCCGTCCATTATACTGGTATAATGTAAGGGACCATTCTGAACCCAATGGTTTGAGGTCTTCCTTTGCGAGGGGTGAATACTGCCTTAAACTTTTCCCAGTTCACACCGGGTGGCGACTAATTTATTCTCTAGTTTAGTCCCCCGCGGGCTACTCCGTACTCTCTATGGGCTGTGATCCCAATAGTGTGGTGGTCGCCAAACCTCATAGGCATATCGGTAAACCCCGTTTCGCTCTTATAGTCCCCTTGAAAAAAATAAAAAAAATTTAAACGAGCCTCAAGTGTAAAAGAGTCAATGGGCCAAATTCAAAAGATAAGGGCAAAAACCCTTCACTCCAAATATTTTATTTAACATCTAATATTTAGGGGGAGTATATTATAGTATGTAATCAATGTTACTTATTTTCAGGTCTGAGTGGTGCTGGGTTTGAACACCTATTTTTTGGACTACGTTTTTCATGAGATTAGATTTCTTTGACTGTGCCCCGCTAATGAAATAAAGTCGTAAGCCTTGACTTGTTGTGCACTTATTTTTCTCACGCAAGTTCTTTCTATGTTTTGGTGTTTACGTCATAAGCATGCATGTATTATTATCATGATCAAAAGTGGTGCATATTATTACATGTCGTAAATAGCTGAGTACAAATTCATTGTACTTATTTGAAGTGTTGTTTTGGGTCGTTTTTGACTTATTTTTTTTTCTTTGTGTGTGTTTTATGTCACCGCATATTGTTTTTGCAAATTTGTGAGTTCTTACTTCCCGTGTTTTCTTTTTTCTAACTGAATAGGGTTGTTAGTATGGGTTAAAATTGGTTTAATTGAGTAAAATAATTAATTAAATTAAATTAGTTTAATTGAGTAAATAATTAGTAAAGACTAATAGATATTTGCGAGTTAAATTTAAAAGGGTTAAAATTGGTAAGATCAGTAATAGTGCACTAGTATAAATAAAATTTATGTTTTAGCCGCACATAAATTTGTAGACACTAGTGAATTAAAATACTAGAAACCTTAAAATTAAAATAATGAGTGGGAGAGGGACAATATATCCCGCGATCTCCGTTGTTAGTTCGAAAATGTGAGATTCAAAAGGCGTCTCGAGACGACTTTGTTTCATCTCCCTATAGATGATGTCCATTTTGAGTCAATATCAAGTTTGGATTCTGAGAGGATACAGACCCTAGATTTTTCTGGTGAACTGACCTACCCTACGGCGGTACTTCACTAGTTAAGTCCAAGGGTTTCGAAATAATGGGTTAAAGTCACGAAAGAATGATTAAATATTAATCACATTTCCCTGATCAAATCAAATGGTGGTTGGTTAATATATGAATAAGAGTTATTCTCGTATATATTAATCAAACGATTTTTTGATATTTTCCACTGCACCACTATTATTGTTATAAAGTGTGAATAGTTTATCCATATCTGGAACAACTTCTAGATCTCCCAAGAACTTCCGGAGCCATACTACTTCCTTAGCTTATTCGCAAGCTGCTACATTATCAACCTCCATGATGTAGTCAGCAATACAAATTGCTTTATGCTCCTCCACACAATGGCTCACCACATGGGGAAAACACTGATCCAGATGTTCATTTCCAAGAATCGAAATCTATCTAAAAACCAAAGTTCGTATATCCCCTGAGGATTATATCCTCACCAGAATATACAATCATATAATTTCTTGTTCCATTAAGATACTTGATAATGTGTTTCACAGCCACCTAATGATCTAATCTTAGGTTAAACTGTAACCTACTGACTACTCCCATTGTGAAATAGATGTCCGATCTTGTGTATAGCATGACATATATGAGACTACCAACTGCTGAGGCATATGGGATATGTCTCATTTCCTCAACTCCTTGAGGTGTCTTAGGAGACTGATCCTTCTACAAATTAATTCCATATCGATAAGAAAAATCATCTTTCTTGGAATTCTGCATCCTAAATAACACAAGGATCTTGTCGATATAGGATGACTGAGACATAGCTAACAGTCGTTTCTTGCGATCCTGGAGAATCTTGATCCCAACTACATAACTAGCCTCTCCCAAATCTTTCATTTGGAATTGGTTAGCTTTCTTGGTTTTCAAGTCAGATTATGTCTTTACATTATTCCCAATGACTAAAGTATCATCGACATACAAAACGAGAAAACCCACATTTCTGTTAATGACACGATTGTATACACAAGGCTCATCAACATTCTGATCAAAATCATAAGACTTGATCGTGGTATCAAATCTTATGTTCCAAGATCGAGATGATTGCTTGAGTCCATAAATAGGTCGTTGCAGTTTGCAAATTATTTCCCCTTGACCTTGGGCTATGAACCCCTCTGGTTGTACCATATAGATACACTTATCACGATTTCCATTCAAGAATATAATCTTAACATCCATCTGCCAAATCTCAGTCATAATATACGTCAATGGAGAAAGAGTGCGAATGGATTTAAGCATGGCGATTGGCAAGAAAGTCTCCTCATAGTCAACTCCTTCTTTCTTGGTATAACGCTTGGACAATAGCCTAGCCTTGACAGTCTGTACCTTCTCATCTGTTTCTCTCTTTCTTTTGTAGATCCACTTGCAACCTATGGGGTTTACTCCATCAGGTTGGTCTACAAGATCCCAGACTGAGTTGGAGTAAATAAACTTCATCTCGAGGTTCGTGGCTTTGAGCCTTTCCTCTATATCAGAATCATCCATTGCACTACGATACGTCAATAGATCATCTGCACCATCACTGGAAGCGATAAATTGTGCCTCTCCAACTCATAGATAGGGATCAAGCTGTTGTACAACCCTCTCACTTCCTCTAGGTGGCAGATCATTCTTACAAACTTGCATCTGACGCTTAGATGTCATAGGTGCTATATTTTTGTCAACGGTTGTTGACGATGGTGTCCTAATTGAATCAGTAAGTAACTCCTCGAGCAACACCTTACTTCGAGATTTGAACTCTTTTATATAGTCCTCCTTTAGAAATGTAGTGTTTCTCGAGAAAAACACATTGTTATCTTTTGAACTATAAAATAATCCACCCCTAGTCTCATTGGATAGCCTATAAATAGGCATACCTATTATCGTGGCTCCAACTTAGTAGTCTTATTCTTTAGCATATGTGTTGGACACCCCATATGCGGAAATGTCATAAACTAGCTTTACGACCACTCCACAACTCTAAGGGAGCCTTAGAAACAGACTTAAATGGAACTGCATTAATGATATATATTATCGTTTGCAATGCATACCCCCAGAACGATCTAAGCAGTCAACTATAAATCAACATAGATCTTATCATGTCTAGTAGGGTCCGATTTCTCCTTTCTGCGACAACATTTTGATGTGGTGTTCCAGGTGCTGTGAGCTGGGATACTATCTCATGCTCAACTAAGAATTCCTCGAAATCTCTGTCAATGTATTCAAAGAATTCGTTCAAAGAATACATTGACAGAGTTTTCAAGGAATTCTTAGTTGAGCATAGGATATTGTCCCTGCTCATAGCACCTGGAACACCACAGTAAAATTGTATTGCAGAAAGGAGAAATTGGATCTTACTAGACATGATAAGATTTATTTTTAGTTATAGCTTACTACCTAGTGCATTCTAGGGATATGCATTACGAACATCAATGTATATCGTTAATGTAGTCCATTTAAGTCTATTCCTAAGACTCCCTTAGAGTTATGGAATGGTGGTAAAACTAGTTTACGACATTTCCTCATATGGGGGTATTCAACACATATGTTGAAGAATAAGACTACTAAGTTGGAGCCATTTTCTCAGGTGTGCCTATTTGTAGGCTATCCTAAGAAGAATAGGGGTGAGTTCTTTAATAGTGTGGAAGATAACAAAGTGTTTGTGTTGACAGACACTGTGTTTCTAGAGGACTATGTGAGGGCGTTCAAATCGCGAAGTAAACTATTACTCGAGGAGTTACTTGCTGGTTCGACTAACGCACCATCGTAAACCACAGTTGACAAGAACGTAGCACCTTCGATATCTGAGAATCAGATGTAAGTTTATCAGAATAATCCACCACCAAACGTAGTTGGAGGGTTGTACGAAAGCCTGATCGCTATCTAGGAGTTAAAGAGGCACAAGTTGTCGCTTCTGATTATGGTTTAGATGATCTATTGACTTGTCATGGTGCAATGGATGATTCTGATAAAGAGGAATTGCTCAAATCCATGAATCTCGAGATGGAATCAATGTACTCCAACTCACTCTAGGAACTTGTAGATTAACCTCATTGGGTAAAACCAATAGGTTGCAAGTGGATCTACAAGAGGAATATGAGAGCATATGGGAAGGTATAGACCTTCAAGGCTGGCTAGTGGCCAAGAGTTATACCCAGAAAGAGGGAGTTGACTACGAGGAGACTTTCTCGTCCGTAGCCATGCTCAAATCCATCTGCACTCTTCTGTCCAATGTCGCATATTACAACTATAAGATTTGGTAGATGGACGTCAAGATTGAATTCTTAAATGGCAATTTTGATGAGTGTATCTATATGATATAACCAGAGGGCTTCATAGCCCAAGGTCAAGAGCAAAAAGTTTGCAAGCTACAAAGGTCCATTTATGGACTCAAGCAAGCATCACGATCTTGGAACATAAGATTTGATACCACGATCAAGTCTTAAGATTTTGAGCAGAATGTTGACGAGCCTTGTATATACAAGCGCGTCATTGACGGAAATGTGGTTTTTTCTCGTTTTGTATGTCGATGATATTTTACTCATTGGGAATGATGTAAAGATATTATTGGACATGAAAACATGGCTAGCTAACCAATTCCAAATGAAAGATTTGGGAGAGGTAAGTTATGTACTTTGGATCCATATTATTCAAGATCGCAAGAAATGACTTTTAGCTATGTTTCAAGCATCCTATATCGACAAGAACCTTGTATGATTTTGGATACAGAATTCCAAGAAAGGAAATTTGCTTTATCGGCATATAATTCATTTGTTGAAGGAACAGTCTCCTAAGACACCTCAAGGATTTGAGGAAATGAGACATATCTCATATGCCTCAACAATTGGTAGTCACATTTGTGCTATTTTATGCACGAGACCAGACATCTGTTTTGCAGTGGGAGTAGTTAGTAAGTTTCAGTCCAACCAAGGATTAGAACATTGGGTAGTTGTGAATGTTGGGATATATGCCCTAGAACTTCATGTAATGTAAACGGTCTTATATGTTTTGAAATAAAATGATGCATTATTCATTTATCAAAGTGTTTGTTTAAATTTCACATATTGTAAATTATCTTGATTACCCTAGATTTCTTATGTGCCTTCAGACTGTTGGGAAGCGGCCGCGAGTGCGCAGCGGAAAATTAAAAAAAAATGATGTCGCTATCCCTTTGACCAAGACCCATTTATTTTGATTATTATACAAGCCTAGGCAAGTTACTATAAATTCTAAGCATAAAAAAATCATAAAACATGCAAAGAACATAAACCTAAACATGTTAACTATCATAAGAACTCTAATTAAAATAAAGAAAGAAAAAGACTTACTTGAACCGAAGACTCCTCCAGTCCTCCCTCCAATCTACAAGCTTTTCTCGAACTCATCAAGCTCATCCATGTTCCAAAGACCCACCCAAGTGTGTGGCCTCCAAAGGTGCACACACCAAAGCCAAAACTCAACGGTAAGACTACGCCTTGAGTGCACGGGTATTTTGCCCTTGGTGCTAGCCTAGGCAAATACCTCAAAACTTTTAACTCGAGGTTCATCTAGTCAATTAGACTTAAGGATCCTCAAAATCAGCGGCTTACTTTTAAACTTTAGAGTTGCTCACTTATATAAACCTATGATATGAAAGGTTTGGTGCAAAAATTTGTAAGGAATTCATTGGGTTTATATAGGTGCTCCAAAGACAACAAAAATAATTAAGAATCTGATGTGGGATAAATGCTAATTTAATCTTAGCCATTGGATCTTAATTTAGTGGTTTAATGAGATTATAAAACCCTAATAAGAGTTTGGACCTAATTGGAATTCAAAACAAATAACAAATAAAAAAAAATTTACTATTCATATTACTATTCACGTTAATATTCACGTTTTTTTTTATTTATTCTGATCCAAAGTGCCCCTATCATCATTCACCAATCCCTAAGCCACTATGGAACCTCATAAATGATATGTTCAATAATTAAACACATTGAACCATTTATGACCAATTCCTACAGCTATCATATATGCTGTTAAATTTATAATGTGCACTGTTAACCATTGATTTCAACTTTGTTGTGTGTGACCTTTTGGGTTCCCCTCAAGTTGGACATGAAATGAATCGTGATAATTTAATCGAACATAAATTATCCTCTGATCAGATGGTCATTCAATTTCAATGACCAAAGTTGACATCTAGTAACATGTCAAGGCCCCCAAATGAGAAGGAAAGATATATATACCCATTCTGTATGTGATTTACATATGATACGGTCCATCGCCTCACTGTATCCCTACCGTTTGACCTAGGTTATGGAAAATGTCTACCCATATAGTCAAAGGTATGATGTTGATAGTGTCATGAATCGTGCTAACCCAAGAATCTCACATGATTCTTCCGCTGTGGCCACAGTCTCAAACACTTATCACACATATCAACCCGCGAATTGGAATACTACTTTTATAAGAAAATATTATCCGGGAGAGTGGCGATTCTCTGTTGTATCTTTACAAACTTCATGTGTTTCAACAAATGACCCAATCATACCCTTTTGACTGGATATTTTGAATCTGGGAATGAGAATGTCAAAGTCATTTGATCCAGACATAAGATTGTAAAGACCTCAAGTCTAAGGACTAGTCATACAATCGATACATGAAAGTTCTCACAGACACATGCGATAAACACTCCATGTGAAAACTTTTGGCGGTCAGTTCGATGGACACGAGCAACTCATGCATCCATGTGATACACCAAACAGACAGATCTCCGCTAGTAGCCTATGAGATTGGCTACCCCACTTAAGGGCGGATCATATCATCATGCTAGTCTCTCCGCTTTGTTAACACCCAGATTATTCACAAACCTATTACTAGGAACGTTTGAGAGTAAGGATTCTCATAAGGCGTGGAAGCCATCATCTTATTACTCCAAGGGCTTTATTACAGTGTTTGATGATTCATATAATTTATGTAAGACACGTATAATAAAGATTGCTATTTTATTAATTAATGAAAGTATTACAAATATATGTACATATAGCCCATCCACAAGTTGGGTATAGGGCATATCCCTAACACAGACTTAGTGTATGAGTGTCATACACAAGAGGATTTAAGTCTGAGTTAGTAGCCTTAAACAGTCCATAGAGAGCAAACAAATCGGGTACTTTGTTTTTGGTTTGTCTATAGTTGCGGTCCATTCTATATTTGTATGGCGACCTTGATCCGGGATCGTCCATGTAGAGACATGAGAATGGAGGCACCTTGTATGATGTGATCATATATGACTGGACCCAGATATAAATGACTTTCTTATAATATCCGTTAATCAAAGAAAAACATTTCGATCTACTAGATGGTCATATATGGATTGATCTTAATCCTGAGTGTAATACGAACTCCTGCATGGCAGGCTATGTTCTTTGATTTACAAAGATGAAGTTGGTGTAGTAGTCCCGACCAATAGCTACGTACTTTGGGGGCATGGTTTGTTGTGTAGTTGGGAACGTTTGACATAGATATGGAGTTCACTCATTCTTGATAGAACTAGTGCATTATCTTCCTTAAGGGTTGATTCGGTGCTTGAACGGTTAGAGCGCTCAAGTCTTTCTATTACAAATAGAAAGATTAAAATTCATAATGGTTATGAATAAATCGTATATTAGAGAATCAATGGTACTTAAGATATAAATAATTAGAGGGGTATAACAGATATTATGACCAAGCTCTAATTACGAGATACTCGTGAATGGTCAATTCGTATGTAGTGACTATATCGATGGAAACCGACTTGTTCGGCTTAATATACCATATGCGGCAACGAGAGTGCAACTTCGTGTTTTTAGTGGAATAACCCGGAGTTAATAATTTGAAATATTTAATTAAGAGCTTAATTAATATTTCGAGATTATTGGAGCTCGGAACCGTAGGTCCATTTGATCCCCGTGCGAGCTTGATATATTATAGCGGATTTAATATAATTGGATAGTCTAATTATATACTCACATATGTATAAATATTATTTATGTGATTAATAATATTTTGTCACACTTGAAACTTTATATTAAAAGTTAATATATGGTTTTATTAAATATATGATATTTAAACACATGTATTAAATTATATAAGATCTAATTTATGTAAGGTCAATTTAGGAATTCCAAATTTATTTAATGTAAGGTCAAAATAGGAATTCCAAATTTTTTTTGGGTTTTGGAAACCCTTGGCTTTATTTTGGAAGTTACACCTTTTTGAAAGGTAATAACTCATTAGTTTTGTAACATATGTTTTCTTTATGGAAATTAATATTGGATGTTAGAAAATTATTGAAAAATAAACCCTTTGGCAGAAAATACACATCGTGGAATAGAAATGGTTTTCTTTCTTTTGCAAATAATAACCCTAAGTATAAAAAGGAATTTTAATTTTTCTTTTTTGTAGATCTCTCTTTCTAACCCTAGCCACCATCTTATTCTTCTCCAAATCCTCTCAAATGTAAAGAAAACAAAAGAAGAACAAAGAAGAAAAATAAAATATAATTGTGTGTGACATTAATCTCTAAAAATTTTAGGGATTAATTTTGTGAGTGTAGCCCACACTAGTTTCTGTTTGTAACGAGACACAGCTCAGAAGACTTTGTGGTGTTGAACAAAAAATTATTCTTTCCATCTAATATAACTCACGGTAGTGGGGTGGATTTTGGCCCATTGTCGAGCACTTATTTATGTGTTTCGGGGTTCGGTTTGATCTCGTATCACTCCGGAATTTTTGGGAAACACATAAGGGTGTTTTGGTATTGTGTTTGGGCTGTTTTTATTTGAAAAATCAGACCTGAAATCATCACTGCATGTCACACATATTTGGGACTGTTTTAGTTGTGTTTCGGGAGCACTTTGTGTTCAAAACAGTCCAATTTTTGCACTGCTGTTCGGGGCTATTTAAGGACTGAAATTTTATTCAAAACAGTAGCAAATTTTTAGTGGTACTACTGGTCACATTCGGCCACTCAAAGGGGAGGGTATAAAAGTTTTTCAAGTCCAATCCGTGTACCTAAGCCGTTTCCGCTGCAAGGAAAGCGTTTCCTACAATTGGCATCAAGAGCAAGGTTGAAAAGTGGTCTTAACCCTTCTCTTTTTCATTTCAAGTTTTTGTTTTTTTATATATTTATATGAGTTATAAATATTGAGATGCATGTTTAGAAGGGTAGGCACAAAATAATATTTATGTGATGAATGATTATGGTTTTTCTAGTGATGGATGGATTTTGCATTGGTCGTAAATTTTTCGGGCTCTTATTTTTTAGTTGGTTTTGATTTTGGGATTTAAGGCTATAAGGACATTGTTTACAATTGTAGGAATTTTTATTTTCCAATGTAAAATTTCAATTGTTGTAATTTGGAGCACCGAAGTCGCAAAAGGAGCCAACACCACCTTGGAGTGTGATTTGAAGATCAAGGGTTGCCTTCGGTATTTTTGTACTAATTAGATTAGTATAGGAAAAATAAGAGCCCGATCAATGTAAAATATTTTTTTGTTATATATATGTTTAATTCAAATTGTTTGAATAACATGTAATATAGCTTAGGGTGCCTACTCTTGCATTTCACATGACATAACATGCATTGGATGCATAGTCATTATAGACATGAAATGTGATTTTATATGATTTAAAATGTTTAAATTAGAATTTGATATGCATGGAAAAATAATTAATTGGATTAATTGGTTTTATGGTTTAAAATTTGAATTATACTATATTGGGCTTAATAAGTGCATAATAAATTCCATTGGTATATAGGATGGAAACCCATACATAAATATCATTGCCGAATCAGAATGGACGGTAATGTGATTTGCACTCGGGATACAATTCCACGAACCATTGGATTTTATAATGCACTAAGATTAATTAAATAGTTTAATATAAATCTTGACCATTTTAGGATTCTAAATTTTTAAATCTATTAGTGTTCTAGTCTTTTAAAAGTTAAAATATAATAGGTCAGTAATACCACTCTAATTAAATTATTTTAATTGAGTACTACAATTAGTAGAGACTAATGTAAATTAATGATACAAATTTTAAGAGTTAAAATTGGTTAGGTCACTAATGGTGTACTAGTGTAAATAAGAGTTATGATTTAACCGTCATAAATTTATTCACACTAGTTAAATTAAAATATTAGATATTTGATAAATAGAAACCTTAAACTCAAAATAGTGAGTGGGAGAGGGATATACGACAGTATATCCCGTGATCTCCGTTGTTAGTCGGAAAACATGAGATACAAAAGACGCCTCGAGATGGCTTGTTTTCGCCCCCTACGGATGCTGTCCATTTTGGGTCAATATCAGGTTTGGATTCCGAGAGGATAGGGATTCTAGATGTATCTGGTGAACTGACCTACCCTATTGCGGCACTTCACTAGTTAATTCCAAGGGTCTCGAAATGACGGGTCATACTCACAAATGAATGATTAACTGTTAATCTAAATTCCTTGATCGAATCAAACGGTAGTTGGTTAATATAAGAATAAGAGTTATTCCCGCATATATTAATCAACTGAGATTGTCTCGATTTATCATGCAAATACTTGACCTACCCTATGGCGACACTTATTTATGGGATGATAGATTTTCGTGGCATAGTAATTCTCTTAGGTTTCTAATTCGTTATTCATGGTTCATGCATCATGTTTAATTTTATGCCAAAATTATTTGATAATCTTAATATGCGATGAATGAATGTTAAATGCATGTTTATTTTATTTTCAGCCATGGTTTCTCCGATTATTTGCATACTCTCAAATGATAAATTAACATGAGAAACTTTTATTAAGTGGAAAAGTAAAATAAACTTTATCTTAGTCTGCGAAAACCTAAATTTTGTCTTGATGGAGGAGTGTCCTCCCGAGCCGGCCAGAAATGCTGGTCAAGCTGTGCGTGATGCCTACCAGAAATAGGTCTCGGCTAACGAGAAAGCCTGGTGCTACTTGCTAACAGAGATGTCTGAGGTTCTTACTGCAAAGCATGAACCTATGGCTTCAGCATCCCAGATGATGAAGCCATTGCAGGGCATATTCTCAGCGATGACTGCTAGGATGAAGGATATAACATCAGTCTGAGAGCACTTCTTAAGGATGAGGACCAATCTCAACACTATGAGTCCATGCTTGTGGATCCTCGTAAGCCCAGTGCTGAGGAAAATATAGCTGAGGCTTCAAAATCTGCAAAGATGAAGAAGAATAGCACTAGGGAGGCTAAGGCTAAGCCCATGAATAAGAAGAACCAGAAGGCTCCACGGATGCCAAGCCCAAGGGAAAGTTGTCCGGTGGAATCACTCACGTAACGCAAGCGCACATATCGCTCAAGTAGTATAAAATGTATCGATCCCATGAGGACTTAATACTTAGGCTATCAATTTATGAAGTTAAATATTTACGAGTACCTAATAGATTGGTTTGTTGATTGGATAGTGATTTTAAACTAAAACAACTAAATAAAACAGTGCAAATTTAAATGAAAGGAAAATTCAATATTATTAAACTAACTAGGGTTGTGAATCATTCCAATATCTTTTTAAATATGAAATGGTTATCTCACATTTTTGCAATATATCGGTTTATTAACCTGGAACATGAATTTATGCAAAATCCTCATCCGATGGTCAGACGCAAATACCCAGTATAACCCAATTAATCATATTACTATGTTAACCAAGTTACCTAAATTCATTAAGATTAAGTTCCAATTATGGCTACCCCCGCCCGACAGGTATATTCTTATCCTGTAAGGAAATCTACCTAAGAGTCTTTTGCCCCAAGGTGAGATCGTGAGCTATTGAGTCTAAGGCTGAAACCTAAAATCTATTTTCCAAGATCATTTAAGTTTACCAAATCAATCTTATTATTGGCCAGTTAACAATAAGCATTAAGCTTAAGGCTCAATAAATAAACCTTTATATTACTAAAACCATAAAATAACCCCTTATAAATCGGTGATATTGGAATTCATCACAACCCCAGATATGGTATTTAGTTACAACACATATCTAGGACATAAATAAAGAAAATGACATAAAGTAAATCTGGTAATTAAAAAGATAAAAAAAATAATAAAGAAAATGATGGGGGTTAGAGGATCCACTTTTATTACTTCTATTTTAGATATCTCCCTTGTTATAATATATAAACTTTGCATGACATTACCAACCGACAATATAAGCGGTATCCAATTTAGTCAGGTTAAAATCAATTTAATTAAGTCCAACCGACCATAAAAGCGATATCTCATTAAGTCAGGTTTTAAAATAGTTTATATATTGTAATTAAGGGAGATTAATCTAAATATTAGTAATAAAAGCTTAACCTTTCACCCCAGAAGAGGAGAGTTACCACCTTATACTGAAAAGTAAAAAAAAAAGACTGAAAAGTAAAGTAAAGAAAAAACTATTACGTAAAATAAAAAAAAATTAAATACAGAAAGCTATAAATAAACAAATAAGATACAATCTTCTTAGTATTCTTAAGGAAATCCCCAAAAGAAGGTATGCATTGGAATTCTGATTTTGGCCTCAATTTATAGGCAAAGTTCGGTCTTGCGCATCACGACACGTGGAACATTGCATGTCGCGACGAGCTATTGATTGTTGAAGCGTGGCACGCGGTTTCCGGAGATGAAGACACGTGGTTGTCAGTAAGATTATTGGCTCGGCGTCGCGATGCGTAAAAGTTATGCACGTCGCAATGCTAACGTCATCAATGATGTGTATTATTGGTAGCATGTGATGATGACACATGTCTGGCGCACGTTAGCGAGAATATTGTGATGTTGACACGTGGCAGGTGCATGTTAGCAAGTACGAATGATAGCAAGCTTCTCTGATTTTGACACATGTCCAATGCACATTAGCGGTCGCGATGCAGAGGTGATGCATGTCGCGTCTCTGAAATGACGATTTTGCCATTTTTGCCCGTTTTTCGTTGTTTTGGCCCCGATTTGATTCCAGTGAGTCCTGAAACCTTATTTGTCTACAAAATACATAAAACACATCAATATATTCACAAAACACAAGAAAATATAAAAAATATTAAGTCAAATGAGCGGCCGCTTATTACACCCCAAAACCTAACATTTTGCTAGTCTTCGAGCAAAACAACAAAATAAATTACAATAAATAACTTTAAACTAAGCCACTTTCGTAGGGATCACAGTTGCATTTAGCATATGGAACAAGCCTTTAAACCCCTAGGCGTCCCTAGTGGACGAGTTGTAGTCTCCTGAGGGCTTACAGTGATGATACCCACAAACGTCAATCTAATGCACATAAAAGCAAAAAGACAAAGAAAAAAGAATAAACACGTTAGTGACTAAACAAGTGAAACTTCTTATCCAAGTTAATATTTGTTTTCTTTCTTTCTAAATTACCAAATAAGTAAATTCTCCGATTATTTTTACCATTCTCCATATACAAAACCAACAAGGTTTTAATCAGCTCATTGTGCCCACAATATTCATATGTGTATTTGAAAAGAGAGAAATATTTTCGTTCTAAAGTTATATCAGAATTCAAACCTTTTTTAGCAATAGAATTTTTTCCGATTTTATTTATTTATATACAACATCTTCAATCCATGTAGCGAGCTTTAAGTCAGTGACTCCCAAGCCAGTTGGTTTTAGGGCACTAGATGTTAAGACACCCTTACAGACTTAATAACTCACATTTCAGATATCTTTTTTTTTTATTTATTTACAACATCTTCAATCCATGTAACGAGCTTTGGTCCAGTGACTCCCAAGCCAGATGGCTTTAAGGCACTAGGTGTTAAAACACTGATGAAAACCTGCCTGGAACAAAGCCAGACAAACCCACAAGAGATTGTTATCCACGTAACTCCTATGAATCATGATGGAACAAAGCCTGTGAAACCCACAAAAGATTGTTATGAGCGCCCATGAAAGCATAACGAGGTTTGGAGATTAGAAACCCATGAAGAACAAAGCCTTACGAACCTTTAATTGCTTGAAACGCCACAAATGACAACAACCCCTTTGATAAGTTTTTGAAGAGAATCAACCCTTCCATGGCTAGCCATCACGGCCTCACCACCAATGTGCCTGACGACAATAATAATTTTTTTTTGGTTAAAACATTCATGCATTTTATTAATGAAAAGCTTGTTTAAATAGTACAATGGAAACCTTAATTGTAATGTGTTAAGAAAAAACAGAAATAACCCTAGGTAATAATCTTTATTAGAATTAAAATCTTGGGCCCCTAACATTTGGCCCACTCTAGAATAAACACCAATATTAAAACCTATGGCCCCTAACAGTCGGCCCACTATAAAATAAACACTAACATTAAGCCCCTATAGGAGGCCTTCGCTTGTATATTTTCGACCCCTTCATTGCCAAATATCTTGAATGGATTATTAGGCTTCATCCTTGGATGCTTGGATCCATACTTCGAGGCTTGTTTTCTTGATGCTCCATGTATCATATCATTCTCCCATTCTTTAAGAAGATTCATCCTTGAATCTTTAAGGTCAATCTGTAATGTCCAAACACTTTATCTCTAACCAAATCCGATTTGTCTTTCTGTTCCATTTTTTTGTGGCGCAGGATTTGTGTATTTTTTTCCACATCCCACATTGTTTTTTCAATTCTTTTGTGAAATTTTTTGAATCGAACACATGCAGGATGACAAAAGAAAAAGAAAGAAAGAAAATAAAAAAATTAACAGAAACGTGACTCAAAGAAAAGAAAAGAAAAAATAAACAGAAACATGACTCAAAGAAAAGAAAAAAAAATTACAAAAACAGGACGCAAAGAAAAGAAAAATTAAGAGAAACAAGACTCAAAGTAAAGAATAAAAATTTAACAAAATCATGACTCAAAGGAAAGAAAAAAATTAACTGAAACATGACTCAAAGAAAAGAAAAAAAAAAAATTAACAAAAACAGGACGCAAAGAAAAGAAAAATTAAGAGAAACAAGACTCAAAGTAAAGAATAAAAATTTAACAAAATCATGACTCAAAGGAAAGAAAAAAATTAACTGAAACATGACTCAAAGAAAAGAAAAAAAAATAACAGAAATAGGTTTAAAAAAAAATAGAAAAAAAATCATAGAAAAAGAAAGAAAGAAAAAAATAATTAAAATGACACAAACTATAAGATATAACATGCTATGCAACCAAAGCTCTGAATACCAACCGATGAGAACCTGCCTGGAGCGGTGCAAGACAAACACACAAAAGATTGAAATCGTTCCCAAGAAATACCAAGACAGTTCGGATAAAAACTCTAAACCTCTGAAGAACAAGCAACAGAAACCTAGAGTGCTAATAGGGGCGCCACAAACGGTTAGCAGTCCTTTGGTAAGCCAAAACCAGTGAGAACAAATTGAGGATCTCAATGCTCATGAATTGATAAAATATTTTATTGAAAAGAGAGTTGTAAAACATAACCAAAGAGTTAGCCTTTTATAGGGAGGCTACAACCAAAACCCTAACCCACAAGGATAAAACGAACCTACCCACACACCAACAGGCGTGTATCCTAAAACTAAGCTAAGCTATCCCCACGTGCAAACCCTTCCACGCTTAACCTAATTCCCAAAAATAAGATAATAATCTAAAGAAAACAGTCAAACGTAAATAACGGGCCGAAATAAAACAAAAGTCAAGCCCTAAATAAAAGAATAACAAATGCCAAATAATTATAATAGGCATAAGTAACTCGTTGCTCCGTGGCCTAAATAAGATTCACCATCTTGGATTCATCCAGCGTCAAGCCCCTACTCAATGAAGTATAAGTACGGGAATATTCAGATACCATCTTCTGTAAGAATCCATGCATAGCTTCCTAGATCTTCTTAGCTCGAGACCTCGTGATTGGACCTTATGGAACTTGTATTGTGGCGGTTCGTCCATCATGGGCTGCATCTTGGGCGGCTGCATCCTGGGCCTCATCAAACACCTATACAGATTTAATTACTCGGATCTCAGATGTTTATTTATTTATTTGTTTTTAATTCTATCACTTTTTTTAGATGCTTACTCCAATTAAAATAGAACACTGAATATTACAAACTTTTCAATTACAACTCTTGGCTATTTGTTACCATGCATGTTGATAATACCTGTCAACTGAGCATATGAATATCCAATTTAGTTTGTATTATGGAGAATTCACAAATCAAATAATTCAAAAGGAAATAAATAAAATTAACTTGTTAAGAAATAGGTTGAGATACGTATCAAGAGTGAAAATTCCTTACTCAACTATCTCACACTAATTTCACCTGATTAGTCAAATTAAAAACACAAAATATTTTTTATTTTTTAATTTTTAATTTTTTAATTTTTTTTTGGACATTTTTGACTAAAAACCAAGCAAAAACAACATAATGAAAAAAAATAAAAACAAGATAGTAATCAACTATTCCCCTCCCCCAAACCTAATTGAGACATTTTCCCCAATGTCTAAAAAAGTAGAAGAAGAATTTAGAGGATCGTACCTGGCTAGCTGGTATTCTACGTCTAAAAGAAAATTAAAGGTTAAGATCCAGATTAATCCGACTCTTCTTTCCACGGTCATTATCGAACCAGTTTATCTTGGAAAAGATAGGGTCAATTTGTGGTTCAAAGGTAAAAAAATTGTTCAATTAAATCATGGGCAGTTCTGGCAGTGAAGAGGATATCTTTTACAGGTTTTGACACGAACTCATTTCTCTTGGCATCAACAAGAAACACACAAAGAAAATCATAAAAATACATCAACGTTAAACAGTCCAATCGGTTTCTGGTGTATTTTTAAATTCACCCAAGATAGTACTGTAAAAATTTCCTCTATCGTGACCAAGCCACCTGGCAAACCAATAAAAGCATCAGCACGATTAATCATTTCAACCAGTCGTTCAGACATACCTGGTAAGAAAGTTCCTCTCCATTTGATGGTCCTATAAGATTCGCCTTTGCCAAAGGTTTTGGGATGATTCCCAAAACTTCACTACCTCTTTCCTGTACAGCCCTTGAAACATACCTCATTAGTTCAAGATTGCCACCGCCATATACTAAGTGCATATTCCTTTCAGCTATGACTCTATCCAATTCGAATGCTGCCTCAACGTACTCTTGTTTAGAACCAACACTCTTGGACAATTATGATCCATAGCGTCACTATTTGTACAGATCATGGTGTTTTTGTACAAATTAATTATGTGACAAATGAGATTGCTCTATTATCATTTGTGATTAGATCACCAAGATGTATAAATGATAGGAGGTCCTTATGATTTGTTCCTGGATTGAGAATGATATGAGACAGTATCAGTCCACGAAGGATAAATCATTAAATATCCCTAGTCAGAGTATTATCGAGATTGGACATCGATAATGCGTAAAAGACTAGTATTACACTTGTGCGCGTTGTGAGGGCATAACGACATAGTTCTCATATATTTTGGTATATGATACTCATGCAAGTTTATTAGGAGGTTGTGTTTTACCGATGGTACGGGAAACAGTTTCGCTCTGGATAGACCCCCTAGGAATTCCATTGGTAGTATGACTATGTGTCTATGGAAGTCCGAAATCAGGGTATGTGTATTTGGTCTTAACCTTAGACTTGTACCTCTAATACTTGCGACAATCAATATACTTTGGTTTTGGTCGTCCAGGGCTTTAACCGGTTCTGTGTACGCCTCTGCTGGGTATATTGAGAATCGTAGTGTGTTGGGTGTGATGTCAAGACGAAAGTATCACTCCAGTCATATGGAGATGATGATCGCGCAGGGATACAGAACTGGTTCTCTAAAGGGTTGCAACCATCGGGATAATATGACTTGGTCATGATTATCCGATAATAAAGAGATTAGTTGCTAGTAATCTGATATATGCTTCGAACGGGGCAGACACTGTACCAGCCTCAGGCCTTGCATGTGATCATCCGATACTGGATCGAAATACGCAATACTACGTATACTACTCCTGATATAGATCATTATATTCCTGTAAGGATATTTCTGGAGAATTGGGTAGGCATGGCGCTTTGCCAGAAGCCAACCTTGTCTTGTAAATCGGCACAAACATAGTACTAGGTACTTACATGTTCGGATAGTCCGACGACCGAATTTACTACCAACATATCCGGGGATCTCATGGGTCGCTTCCCGAAGAATCACCAATGACATATGACTCGCATTTTAATTAATCTGGGATTAATTCGATGAGAGAGAAAATTAATCTGGGATTAATTACAGAGATATTTTATCTGGGATAAAATATCATTTAAAGAGAGATAACGATTAATTTGGAATTAATCGATAAAATAATATATTCGATATATTATACGAAATTGGATTTCGACGCGGAATTAAAATTAGATTTTAATTCGGTCGAACGAGTTAATTTAGAATTAATTCGTAAGCGATGTGAATAGTGATTTCGCTAGGCATAATCATTTAATTGCGTCGCAACGGAAAATTCGTTAATTTGGAATTAGAAAACCAGTGCCCGGGATTGTTTGGGAGAGCATTCACATTTCGAATTCGAGTGCGGTACGCAAGTCATATCAAACATCAAATAGCTAGTCGCATCAAGTGTCAAATCATCAAACACTTTGAGTGATGTGACAACTTGTCACATTGATTGATTGAGTGATGTGAATAGTTGATGTGGGTTGTTGGAAGCAATAAATTGCCATTTGACTTTTGGAAGGAAATTGGTAAATCATTTAATTGATTTTAGAAAATTAATTAAAAGTGTATTAGATAAATTTTTTCTTCCAACCAACTACAACTCTCTCTTCCTCACTTCTCTCTTCTTCACGCCCATTTGGGCTGTTTTTGTTATTTTTTCTGGGAAAAACCGTGAGCAATGGAAGCAAAGTGTGATGATTTTTGTGGCAATAACATCAAGAGCTAGCACTCAAAGAGACATGCGAAGGTGATAGGGAAACCCACCCATGAGCTTGGGATTTCATCACAAAGCTTGGAGCTTTCATGGAGGACCAAAGCCGAAAATGGAGACACTTTTTTCAGCTCACTGCCGAGACTCCAATGAGAGCAGAAATTGATTTTTGTTGTCCACCGCGTCGCTCAACCGATCGATGTAAGTATTCTGCAACTTCCTCGATGTATTCACATGTTGTTTTTATTCGATCATCGTGACCGTAGAACTCCAACAATGGTATCAGAGCGGAGTAAAAGCATGAATTTGATTTAGCGCTTAAAAATGAGTAAAATATATTTGAGCATGATTTTATGAATTGGATGATTGAGTATGCTTAAATGTGTTTTAATTGATGATTGATTGGATCAATTTGATGAAAAATTGTTTGGAACAAATTTCCCCAAATTCTTAGCTTGGCCGAGAATGAGCATGCCCTAAATTGTCTTCGAATTTTGTTTTTTGATTCATTGGATGACTTGAAAACAATTGGGAATGTTGATTTAATGTTTGATTGGATTCAATTGGACTGGATTTAAAATTGGACATAAAATCCCCATTTGGCCGAGACTTATATAGCTTGTATATGGGTTTGATTTTTGTTAAATTGTGTTGGACATGATTTAATGTTGATAAGCATGATTAATTAGGCTAATTGGTGTTTTGGAAAAATTGATTTGGGTAATTAATTGTGTAATACACTTTAATTTAATTAAATATGAAATTTGGAATTTTTGTGTTTAATTAAATGGGCTTAAATTGGATTTGGGCTTGTAATGTTGTAAATGGGCTTATTGGGCTTGATTGTACCAATTTAGGTTTAGGCTAAATTGGTTGGATCCAATTGGGCCCAAAACCGCTTCCATAAAGCCCAAAAGCGACTAATGGACCTTAATAAATTTAATTGGGCCTAATGGGCCTAAATTGATTTCTAGGCTTATGGGGTTACTCCTTGATTGGGCTTTGGTTATTGGGTTTTACCCAAGTTGACCAAAAGCCCACGCCTTAAGAAATTAATTAAAAGCCCATTGGACTTTAATTAAATTAACTTTGGACGTTAATCAGGCTTTGAGACCCGTAACGATTAAATTTGAAATTTAAGTCGTAAAGGTTGGTTAATAAAGTCTAATATTTAATTTGGAATTAAATAGTGAATTAGTATTAAATACAAATTGAATTGGATTTAATTTTGTAGTTTAATTTAATTTGGGAATTTGTACTTTGAGTACTTATTCGCAAAACGAGTTTGACTCGCGCAAAATCAAATCGTTGTTTGAACATTGGATGGTCATTAATTATCAGATTAATTAATTTGATTAGATTGATTGATAACATGCTTATGTGAATACATGGTTGCGATGCATGAATAATGTATATCGGATGGATATTAGATGGGTGGGGCAATTTTAGAAATTGTTGTAATAAATTTGGAATTTATTAGTTGGACCTGCGTGTCCAGCCTTATTACCTCCTTACTCTTTGTATTCTCTTCTCACCTATTCCCCTCAATGTAAATAAGGTTTCTTTAGAAGAGTAGTGTAACGGGTAGAAGTAATACATGTGCTAGCGAGAGAGAGGAAAGATAGAGATTTGATCTAGGATCAATGTGTATAGTATCCATCTGCATATCATTATAATTTATTTATACGCGCTTTATTATGTATTTATAATGCATGTTGAAGGGTGTATGATAATGAGACCTTAACAAAGATAATAAAATTGTTGCCAATTTGCACGCGAAAAACCCTCGCAAAATATTAAGCGTTTTTCCTTCCATGGAGTGATTCTTACTCAAGATCTAAGACCGGCATTGGCTTGTTGGCCAAAGTCAAGGCCTTTGTCCGTCGAGGATGTGTTTAAATCACGAGAGCTTTGTTCCATAACGGTGTCTTGTCCAAGTTGTGGTTTGTTGGCCAAAGTCAAGACCACTTCTTGTCCATCGACATTGATTACGAAGCTTTCCATGGTCAATGGGTTCCGCTTAACTAGGATCACTAAGTTTGTTGTGCCAAAGCCAAGGCTTAGTTGATTCAGAGGAAAAAGGTTAGGAAATGTATTGGATATATTGGCATATATAAGATATATGTTTCGGACTTGGATGTCCCCCTACTGGATCTAGGAATTGGATTGGATCCAATTGATCTTAGAGATCTACCAAGTTTATTATCATACAATTTGTTGGCCAAAGTCAAGATTGTGTGATATTTAACGGGATCCTAGCCAACTAGGAAACACGGTTTCCCGAGTACTCGACAGAGGGTTAGAGGCTCGCCGAAAAATAGTGGGAGGCAAGAATTGAATTTGTAATATTCGTTTAATTACTTGCCATACGTGCTAAAAAAACATCATTCGTCAAATAAATTAAATGTTAGTTGGACTAAAAACAGTTGGACTGTATTCAATCTATTAAATTAAAGTTGATTAAATAGTTGTACTATAAATAATCATTATAATAAATAGTACCTAAATCGTTGATTAAATAGTTGGACTATTAAAATCAAGACAAAATTGAAAGATTAGCATTTAAAACATAATCCTAGGGAAAATGTATTTAAATGATTTAATTTTGAAATTGGGAATAATTTCATGATGGTCCTGGAAACTAACAAGTTACTTTATTTGATAAAATAACATATTAGGCCTAACCCCGGAGTTAAGCAAATAGTAGAGCATAATCTCTGGAAGATTTATGTAATGATAACTTTAGTGCTTAATCCATTAAATTTGTCAAATAGACTCCTTAATTTCTTAATCAAAACTAAGGATTAGATCTTTAAAGTATGATAATGAAATTGAAGGATCTTCATAGATCTATCTTTAGATGTTAGAAGTACAAATTGAAATAATTAAACTCTTGGAGAGTTACTGACTATTCTCAATGAGACAAAGACAAAGTTTGCAATTAAGCAAGGAGCGCAAGGCGCACCTTACTTCAACATTCTAAAAGGCCAAGGTTTGGCCAAAGGCTTCTGGAATGTGGAAAAGGGCAAAGGCAAAATCATTATAATCTTCTGGGAAGATAAAAGACATATCCCAAAATGTCTGCCTAAATTGTGGCAAACGGGATCGCGGAAGCGTGATTGCCGTTTGGACAAAGCAGACATGAAGGAATTGAAGACGGGCTAGGCTCTGACTTCAAATATGATTGTCATAAATATGTTCACTACTAGTATTAAAATTGGATTTTAGATACTTAGTGTGGTACATAAATATGTACTAGTGTGCAGAATCTGCTATTAGCAGGATACTGACTTCAGATGAGATAAATCTGCGAATTGAGAACGGGACGAAAGTCCCTGTTATAACAGTATATACCTAAGTTTAGGAACTACCCTTCGGGTACATACTTAAATTAGGAAACTGTTAAAATGTAACTAGTTTGACTAGATACATTATCTCTATATCAGGGTTTAACCCGTTGCGGGTGTACCTTTATATTCTAGAACACTAAAGTGTTTTATTATATAAAAATGATATTAAGATAAACATATTAGATGTGAATAACAGAATTTATATTTTGAATATAAATAAATCTCAAACATATTATATGACAAACAAATAGCTCAAACTGATTTGATCAGATGAAACTTAATTGTGGCATTGCTGTGTGGGACACAATTAAACAAGACTTGTATATCCACACTTTTGAAGAGTGGATACTAGGACAAATTTGATTCTATTCAAATAAAGTCTACGAATCTAGTTTATTGGGCAAGGTGCCTAAAACACTATTTACTTGGTAAAAGTGTAAATGCCACTGATCTGTTAGCCCTCGTTCATAGAGACGTAAGTGGGCCCATATCTAGCTAGGCTAGAAGTGGGTATGAATATTTCGTGACCTTTACGGATGTGGCATCGTGTTATGGTTATGTGTTTCTTTTGAAACAAAAATCGGAAACTTTTATAGTTTCGACACGAAATAGACAAACAGATCGGCCAAAGTATTAAAACCATCACGGTTTGACCATGATGAAAATACTTAAGCAATAAGTTTCTAATATACTTGAAAGAGTATAGTATTCTTTCAATGAGGACTCTTCACGGAACACGTCAATTTGACGGTGTATCTGAACCGAGTAACCAAATTTTGTTAGACATGATAAGGTTAATCATGAGTCGCTCTGACCTACCATTTCCTTCAAACAGATATACATTAACATTGCAGAACTTATTTTGAATAAAGTTCCATAAAATCTGTTTGACAGATTTCATATTAGATATGAATAGGAAAGAAACTGGGTTTTCTCATTCCTGAAGATTTGGGAATGCTAGGCATATATTTGGATGATACCGAACTAGAACCCAAATTAGATAAGTGTCTAATTGTTGGTTATCCTAAGGAAACCAAAGTATAGTACTTATACAACTCACTTGAGAACAATATAATTGTTGCTCACCAAGCGGTTTTCCTAAGAGGAATACCGATATGCAGTGGTAAGTGGGAGGATAGTAAAACTCGATGAAAATCAGAGTAATACTATTCAAGGCACCGATTCCTAATGGAACGCATATAGTTCATCCAGGATGAAACTATACCATAATCTTCGAATACACAAGAACCACGTAAGTCGGAGAGAGTCAGAAAACAACTTGGGGTATGGGTTTCTGATCTCACCTCATAAAGATGTCAATCTTATTGAGGTATACCAACTGACTACGTATGAGGAAGTGATACAAGGTATCGACTCCCTAATCATGGCAAAGTGCCATGATATTCGAAATGGATTCCATGTAAATCAACAAGTTTGGATACTAGTTGATGTACAGAAAGGCATTGTGCCTATTGGTACTTTATAAGTCTTCAAGGAAGATATAGATGGATGGCAACATACCAACGTATAAAGCTAGGCTTTTAGCGGAAAGGTATCGTTATCAACATTGTGTTGACTACGACGAAACCTTTTACCTGTTGCCATGGTGAATCCATTTGGATAATGCTTGCTAATGCTGCATGTTTCATTTATGAAATATGACAGCTGAACGGGAAAATCGCTTTCCTTAAATGGAAACCTTTAGGAGGATGTTTACAACATCCTGTTGGTTTTTTCGTACCAAAACTAGCAAACAAGGTTTGCAAGTTAATCGATCCATGTTTGGATTGAAGCAAGCATTACGTTCTTGGAATTATTGTTTTGATGTAATCATAATGGTATATGATAATTCAAAATGAAATGATTCTTGTGTATATAAGGAGGTTAGTGGGAGCGCACTGACATATATTGTCCTATAAATAGTGATAATATGTCATTTCTTGGAAATGATATTCCCATAATACAATCGGTGAAAGCTTGGCTTTCAAAAAATCGTACATTGAAAAATGTACGTTACCTGGTGTCTCATACGCTTTGAGCATATGAAGTCACAAACAGGCCAATCCAAGTAATAGTCACTGGATTGAAATTAAGAACATCCTTTAGTATCTTAGAGAACTAAGGATGCCGTCTTATACTATGGAGAATGAGAACTTGAAGTGACTGGGTTCACTGTAACTAGTTTCCTAAACCGATAAAACGACTATAAGTCGCAAAAGGTACTATAAAGTTTGAATAACGGAACAGTAAGCTGGAAATCTTCCAAGCAAAATACTGTTACCGAATAAACAACAAATGCGGGTTATTGCTGCAGCTGAGACATCAATAGAAGCCATTTGGGTCGATATTAATCTAATTATATTAGATATAGTTCTATTAGCGGCTGAGCTAGGCTTCATCACAGGCTAAAGAATTAATGGTCTCATCAACGATCCAGATATATACTTCGATATTCATCTGATTCGTTCGGATCATACATCGTGGCGATGTGATGATCGTATAAATCGCATCAGACGATAATCATGTAAATCCACTGATGAAAGTCTTTTCTCAGTAGTTTGAGCCAACAATACATATTTCAGGTGTCAGACACTCGAGTGACTGGCGATATGCCAAGTGGGAGATTGTTGGACAAATATGACCTATAGCGTCACTATTTGTACAAATCATGTTGTTGTTGTATAAATTAACTATGTGACAAAGGAGATTGATCTCTTATCATTTGTCATTAGATCACCAAGATGTATAAATGATAGGAGGTCCTTATGATTTATTCCTAGATTGAGAATGATATGAGATAGTATCAGTCCACGAAGGATAAATCATTAAATATCCATAGTCAGAGTATTATCGAGATTGGACATCAATAATGCGTAAAAGACTAGTATTACACTTGTGCGCGTTGTGAGGGCATAACAGAATAGTTCTCATATATTTGGGTAGAGGATACTCATGCAAGTGTAATAGAAGGTTGTCTTTTACCGATGGTACGGGAAACAGATTCGCTCTGGATAAACCCCCTCGGAATTCCATTGGTAGTATGACTATGTGTCTATGGAAGTATGAAATCAAGGTAGGTGTATTTGGTCTTAACCTGAGACTTGCACCGCTAATACTTGCGACAATCAATATACTTTGGTTTTGGTCGTCCAGGGCTTTAACCGGTTCTGTGTACGCCTCTGCTGGGTATATTGAGAATCGTAGTGTGTTGGGTGTGATGTCAAGACGGAAATATCACTCCGGTTATATGGAGATGATGATCGTGCAGGGATAAAGAACTGGTTCTCTAAAGGGTTGCAACCATCGGTATAATATGACTTGGTCTTGATTATCTGATAATAAAGAGACTAGTTGCTAGTAATCCGATATATGCTTCGTTCGGGGTAGACACTCTACCAGCCCTAGGCCTTGCATGTGATCATCCGCTACTGGATTGAAATACGCAGTACTATATTACTACGCCTAATATAGATCATTATATTCATGTAAGGATATTTCTGGAGAATTAGGTAGGCATGGCGCTTTGCTAGAAGCCAACATTGTCTTGTAAATCGGTACAAACGTAGTACTAGGTACTTACGTGTTCGGATAGTGCGACGACCGAATTTACTGCCAACATATCCGGGGATCTCTTGGGTCGCTTCCCGAAGATTCACCGATGACGTATGTCTCACACTTTAATTAATCTGAGATTAATTCGATGAGAGAGAAAATTAATCTGGGATTAATTACAAAGATATTTTATCTGGGATAAAATATCATTTAAAGAGAGATAACGATTAATTTGAAATTAATCGATAAAATAATATATTCGATATATTATACGAAATTGGATTGCGACACGAAATTAAAATTAGATTTTAATTCGGGCGAACGAGTTAATTTAGAATTAATTCGTAAGCGATGTGAATAGTGATTTCGCTAGGCATAATCATTTAAATGCGTCGCAACGGAAAATTCGTTAATTTGAATTAGCAAACCCGAGGCCGGGATTATTTGCGAGCGCATTCGCATTTCGAATTCGAGTGCGGCACACAAGTCAAATCAAGCGTCAAATCGCTAGTCGCATCAAGCGTCAAATCATCAGTCACTTTGAGTGATGTGACAACTTGTCAAATTGATTGATTGAGTGATGTGAATAGTTGATGTGGGTTGTTGGAAGCAATAAATTGCCATTTGACTTTTGGAAAGAAAATTGGTAAATAATTTAATTAATTTTAGAAAATTAATTAAAAGTGTATTAGATACACTTTTTCTTCCAACCAACTACAACTCTCTTTTCCTCACTTCTCTCTTCTTCACGCCCATTTGGGTTGTTTTTGTTCTGTTTTTTCTGGGAAAAACCGTGAGCTAGGGAAGCAAAGTGTGATGATTTGTGTGGCAAAAACATCAAGAGCTAGCACTCAAAGAGACATGCGAAGGTGATAGGGAAACCCACCCATGAGCTTGGGATTTCATCACAAAGCTTGGAGCTTTCATGGAGGACCAAAGCCGAAAATGGAGACACTTTTTGCAGCTCACTGCCGAGACTCCAATGAGAGCAGAAATTGATTTTTATTGTCCACTGCGTCGCTCAACCGATCGATGCAAGTATTCCACAAATTCCTCGATGTATTCACATGTTGTTTTTATGCTTTATTATTAGATCCTAGGGACCGTAGAACTCCAACAAACACTAGTACCGCAAAACACAAAAATGTTTACAAATCGTCTTCTTGAAGTTTCTTCCATTTTTTTTCTCAACTCTGGATGTCTTCAATAGTGCAATGATGAGCTGAATTTATATAACCTGAAAAAGGGTGAGTAATAATAGCACTAGTACCTGCCGAATGACAATTTTTAGTTAAACAGTAAAATATATCGTGAAAGTCAAAAAGTATGGATCCTGTCGGAGAAAATAAAATAAAATAACAAAACAAATCATAATTATTAGTTAAAGCTAAAGAGATAATAATTTTTACAAAAAGTAACTGCGTGAATGACGTTTATGCATCAAAGACAATCTTCCCATCCAAATTTCTTATAAATTGGCAAATAAGGTATTTTAAAGTCAGATTCCCTAGACTTAAATGTTGTCTTTATTTTCGGAATTGTGTATATAACATGTGAATTGCGTGATGTACATATCCATTGGGATGCGTCTCAAGAGTCAATGATATGTCATCCAAAGACTCCTTACTCAAGTCATCCCTAATGAATTTAATTTTATCTTCACGGTTATCAGACACCATTCTAAAGAACGACAACGAATATTACATGTCATGTGTGCACATTTATAGCAAACACCCATTCTTTTAGCTATTTTTTTCTTAGCATAGGTCCTTCTTCCTAAACTAGGCAGATATGAAATAAAAGAGTCAAAAGTCTCACATGGCAATCAGACTCGTGCTTCAATAATCCAACGAATGTTATTAGGAATACCTTTGATCATCAATAGTCTCATTTGTTCCATTCGAGCTTTGTAGACTTCCATTAGAGAATTTTGAGGGAGAGAAGGAAATTGCTTGTGAAGATTTGCGAGAACGTCTTCCATCCTAAATGTGACTTTACCTACAAAATTTAAACACACAAAAATAAAACACACCAAATCTCAATATATACACAAATTGCATGGGTTGCCTCCCTGCTAGCGCTAAGTTTAACATCGTCAGCGAGACATGACTGCCCGAACGTTAGGCTGGATCTGAAAGTGTGGCACTTTCTTTTTATCGCTCAAATGATTCTCCCTAGTAGTGTTTTACACGGTGGCTATTAACTTTGAATTTTTTGTTGGACTTGGGGTTGTATATCTTAACAACACCATAGGGTAACACCTGAGTAATCAAAAATGGACCTGACCATATTGATTTCAGCTTTCCAGGGAAAAGTTTCAACCGTGAATTGTATAACAATACCTGCTACCCAGGTTCTAGTTGTCTGCGCAATATTTTTTTATCATGCCATTTCTTGGTATTTTCTTTGTACAATTTGGTATTTTCATAAGCATGTAGGTGAAATTCCTCCAATTCGTTGAGTTGGTAGAGCCTTTTCTCTCATGCTGCTTGTAGATCAAGATTTAAATTCTTTAGTGCCCAGTACGCTTTGTGTTCAAGCTCCACTGGCAGATAGCATGCTTTCCCAAACACCATTCGATACGGGGACATACCAATGGGTGTTTTGTAAGCTGTCCGGTAGGCCCATAGTGCATCATCTAGTTTTATAGACCAGTCCTTCCTTGTTGATACAACGATTCTCTCCAAGACTCTTTTGATCTCCTTATTTGAAACTTCAATCTATCCATTTGATTGCAGATGGTAAGCAGTGTGTAGGCACTGCATTTTTGCATATAAGTCCCTATTATGAGTCTCATTTGGAGACACTACCTTTTAAGTCACGGAAGTCGCTGGAAACGGACGTCGGAAGGGGAAATTCAGAATAATCATGTCATCAGATTCATTTTCACAAAGTTCATTGTTTTCGTTCGTGTTGCATTCGTTACCACGTTTGAACGTCAAGTAGATTGCGAGCGTTCATGTAGCGTTCGAATTGGCTTTCGAACGGTGTCAGTATTTCTGGTTTTGCTGCTAGCCTCACACCCAAGCCCAATTAGCCCACCAAAGCCTATAAAACACATATTTAACACATGGGGAATTAAATAAAATCTAAAAATTACATATCAAATTAAAATAAATATCAAATAAAATCATGCCTAATTAAAATCAATCAACAAATATTATATGCCTAAACAAAACAAATCAAATATATCATATTCCTAATATAGCCAAGACATGTCCCCCAATCAAATATTAGACTTTCCTTGGGAGATACCAATTGATTCCTTCCTTTTCAAACAATGAGAAACCCTAGCCTTTGTCTATAAAAGAAACCCAATTCCAACACTTCCCTCTCCTAGTTTATTCACACAAGAAACACCCAAGCTCATTGACACAACTCTCCCTCACTCTCAATAACCGAAAATCACAAACCAAATAACCCTCATTGGCTTGACCAAAACACATCCCGAACAGCCCATTTACCTCACCAAAACAGCCCATGAACCACACCATAACACCATCGAAATTCACACCCAAACAACAGCCCAAATATACCAAGAACAATAGCCTAAATACAGCAAACGTAGTGACCAGAAAACATCACCGAAAGAGCAATGAAATACAGTAAAAATAGCAGAAAAACAGGGAGAACGACGACTCAAAACAGTGAGACAACGAACGAGAGCAGTGAACCAGTGAACCTGAGGAGTTGCGGAGTGTTAGCCCTTCCGACGATCGTGTACCGTACATCCGAGATGTGATTTAAAAGGTTAGACCTGAGGGCACTTTTTCTATTTATTGTCATTCATTTTTTTAATTGTTTTATTCGCATGAGAGTCATTTGTGGATGCATGATTGTGGCCCTTGAATTAATGAAAAATGTGTCGCCTCTCGTGGTATATAGGATGGAAACCCGGATATAAATTTCATAGCCGATTCCGAATGGACGGTAGTATGATCTGTACTCAAGATACAACTCCATGTACCACTTGAGTACATGGCACATACTTTATTTTATCTTGATTTGTTTATTGTCGTCATTTATTTTCTGCATCTTATTTGTTTGAGTAATGATGAGGTCAAGCGCATGGGCTTAGTAAGTGCGATTAAAGGTCCTCTATTTTGAGGGGTTAAAATCCTTTACCATGAAGCTTCGCCGTGCCAGACGATGTGTATTCGTTTGAATATGGGATGTGTTCAATCGGGTATACAAAGTCTGATATCGTTGTTTCTATTTTTTATGCATTATGATGAGATAAAGCACATGGTCTTAGTAAGTGCGATTAAAGGTCCTCTATTTTGAGAGGTTAAAATCCTTTACCACGATGCTTTGCCGCGCCGCATGATGTATAGTCGGTTGAATGAGAGATATGTTCAATCAGGTATACAAAGTCCGATATTGTTGTCTTTGTTTTTATATGCATTATGATGTGATTCGCATGGGCTTAGTAAGTAGGATTAAAGGTCCTCTATTTTGAGAGGTTAAAGAACCTTTACCACGATACTTCGCCGGGCTTTTTATTTTATTATTCGCTTTTCTCCGTATGTCGTCTTCTGGCATAATCATGCATCATGTTGCAATGCGCATGGGCTCATCGAGTTAGATTAAAGGTCCTCCATCTTGAGGGATAAAAAGCCTAAGGGCTACCTTTGCCACAAGGATTTTCCGTGCCTTTTAGCCCGTTATTATTGATTAGGTGTCATTTATTCATCCGTTCATATATGTGTCATGTTGTTTACTGCATTTTGGGGGTCACTGCTGTGACCCGAACGCATTTCCGAACGCCATACAAACTTGAACATTCTGTTTCATTTCCGTTCGAACGCGTTTACGAACGCTACTCAAATGTGAACCTTCTGTTTACCATTCGAATACGTTTACGAACGCTACTCGAACGTGCATGCATTTGTTTCATCAGGTCTGGTCCTATTCGAACTCGTTATCAAATGCCACACGATTGAGAACCTTATATTTACCGTTCGAACACGTTTTCGAATGCTACATGAACGCGCATACACTGAACTGAGTCATCTTCATAATATTTTATGCATAATTACCCCTATTGGTTATCCCTTTGTATTACGAACCTGATTGCTTATCTTTAATATACATGCTTGTATAATTATTGCATGTTTGCGCTTCCATGATTATCAATGCAATGTGTTTGTGAAATTATGTGTTTGCCATCATTCTGATTCAATTTTATGCATGCTTGTATGATCATTGTTTGCTTGCGTTTCCGTATCCATGAATATAACATGCTTATGAATTTTCATGCCTGCCGTATTTCAATTTACTTTTATACATGAAAATTCGGACATAGATTATATGCAAATAGGTTGTATGAAAATATGAAAATGTGTTACATGCGAACTTAGATGAACTTTTGATGTATGCATATGAACTTAGGAGTAAAATTATCCTTGGAAATATGTTGCTTAGGCTTAGTTGAATTATTGCACAAATCATTTATTAAAAGTGACA
Organism: Zanthoxylum bungeanum; assembly: GCA_019454045.1. NCBI lineage: Eukaryota > Viridiplantae > Streptophyta > Magnoliopsida > Sapindales > Rutaceae > Zanthoxylum > Zanthoxylum bungeanum. The sequence goes on along the minus strand of SKCR01051458.1, from coordinate 106,722 downwards.
TAAGTAAGGGACCATTCCGAACCCAATGGTTTGAGGTCTTCCCTTGCGAGGGGTGAGTGCGGCCTTAAATCTTTGTCCCAGTTCACACCGGGTGGCGACTCCATTATTCTCCGGTTTAGTCCCCCTCGGGCTACTCTGTACTCCCAACTAGGCCGCGAACCTAGAACCACATGCGTCGCCCAGTTTCTGTGTCCCATAGTCTGGCGACTCCACTGGGGATAGAGAATCGGCCCTGAAATAACGTCTTGTAATGTTTGGATTTGTGCTTTAATTAACCGTGTCTACAGTGGGTAAAATGGGGGTTTGATCAAAGACATTTTAATGCTAGGTAATGGTTTGGTGTCTTCATTCATTCACTACCTTTCTATAAGGAAAAGCTGTGTGGCACCTAGATAATCATTTACTTGTAGCCTATTTTGATGGACAAATTTGGAGGACCCGTTGTTTATTCCTGTCACCAAGCGATAAGAGCCTAAGTGGCTAGGGTACTTAAGAGAGCCTCGTTCCACCCTCCCTCTGGGGGAATCTACAACGGGAAATCCATTTGACAGTCAGTCATATACCATAACTCGTTGGCAAGTACTGTAAGGTATAAAAAAAAGTGCGCTCACTTGCACGCTCAAACCCTTGAGTGGGGAGACCTAGTTGTGGGCAATACTTCGCCAGCGAGAGTCTTTGCTTACACTCCCGCAAACCCACAAGTAGACCGGGGTTGTATGGCCTATAACAACTATTTCCTTGTGCTTGTAGACCATCCTCATTTGGATGCAGTTGGACTTCTTGTCAGAAATACGAACTTGTTGGGCCATTTAAACTGGGACGAGTTCGTATCCTATGACAATTGGGCCAAAAGTTTCTGAAATGTTGATGGGCCACTCGTAGAAATTATCTATGTATGCTTGTGTTTGGGAACATTGTCGTTTGGATCCATGCGGACCTTTTGTCATGAAGTATGGGCTTGTTGGGCCATTTAAACTGGGACAAGAACGTATCTTATGATGATTGGGCCAAAAGCTTCTAAACGCCAATGGGCCATTATATGTTTGTGTTTAGGAACATTATCATTTGGATACAGTTGGAATTCTTGCCATTAGATGTGAACTTGTTAGCCATTTAAACTGGGATGAGTTCACTCATATGACAGTTAGCCCAAAAGCTTCTAAAATATTGATGGGCCGATTTGTGTGAAAATTTTAATGAGTTGATATATTCCATAAATCGTACGCATCTCATGCAACTCATGCATACATGCATCATGCTCCCTTGTGTTCTGAAAGCCATCATAGATTCCCCGTTGGGTTAGGGAAGATGGAAGACTCACCAAGAGGCCAATAACAGATATGAGTACATCCGATAATGAGGTATCCCGGATAGATCAGTTGGAAAACGATTTCGTCAAAATTATTGAACAGTTGCAAGCCTTGACTACTGCCATGGCAGATATGGCTGTGCCCCGTGCTGGGGGAAACTCTGAGAATGTAAGACGTGAAGAGCCTCCGAATAGGTTGGGGGATGACATCCCCGCTTTTGATAATGATATGGCCGAATATGCCACGGGAAGAATAGCCGGGTCTCAGGCCGAGATACAGAAACTCCATGATCAGATGGAGTCAGTTACCAGTAAACTGAAGGGGAAACATGAGGACTTATTGGATTATGATGCGTTGACCTTCGAATAACAGATGCCAGCTCAGTTCAAGAAGCCTGATATGGCTAGGTTCAACGGGAATGGGGACCCGAGGGTCCATCTGCGGAAATACATCTCAATGATGAGTTCAGTGGGCCTATCACAGCGCCAAGTCCAAAAGATGTTTGGGATGTCACTCGAGGGGGCACATGTGGTTTGGTATCACAGCCTTGAGAAGAAGGTTAAGGAAGATTGAAGGGAACTAGCTGATGTCTTTCTGAAGCAGTATGTTACAGACTTAGAGATCGACCTGTCACTCCGTGATTTGGAGAACACTAAGCAGAAGCCAGAGGAAAGCTTCAAGGAGTATGTGGACCGCTGGAGAAGCCAGCTGCTAAAGATGCAGACAAGGCCCTCGGAGAAGGACCAAATAAAGATGATTATTAAAGGTACTAAGCCCTCCATCTATAGCAAGATGAGGAGAATGACTTCCATGATTGTGGATTTCTGATAGCTGAGGGAAACTGTCATGGACATTGAAGAAGAGGAAGCCAAGAACCGGAAGTTTTATGGCAGAATAGGAGGAATTTTGGGGGGCATTCTGAGACCAAGCCCGCTACTGCCGAGGTTGGTGCCATCAAAAACCAGCGTTTCTCCAACCTGGGTAGACCCTTGTCCAAAGTGCTTGAGAAGCTGACCAGACAAGGACTCTTAAAACTCTTGGAATCTAGACCACTCCCAAATCCTCCCCCACCAAGCCTCAATATGAACCGCTACTGCCACTTCCACCAACAACCTGGCCATGACACTGATAGATGTACCCGTCTCCGCCATGAGATCCAAGACTTAATTGACTCCCATAAGATCCTTGACCCTGAAAGAGAACAGCCAAACACACTCACTAATCCTCTACCAAATTATCACTCTGTTCCCCCACCCACCTACATGATCAACTCTGGCTTGCCCGAAACCTTCGTCCTCCAAGCTCTCAACCACAAAGCTTCGTACATGAGGATATGGGGTGACAACGATGAAGAACCATAGGCCGAGGAAGAAGACAGTGCTGCGAATGATGAAGTTGTTCCTCCTAGTTTGTTTGATCCTGCGTTTATAATATAGACATTGATTTTGCCTGTTGGATTGAACCTTTTTTCTAATGATAATAAAGATGTTCATTTCCCATACTTGCTTGAATATGCAACATGAGTATATTTGACAAAAGCATTCAACCTTCGTACTATGAAACACAACGATGCTTAGAATAAGGGGAATCCTCGGAAGAAGCAAACAGAAAGATAAGATAGTCATTCAGAAACTGGGAAACGGGGACAGTGAGGCTGTCAGACTTGGAAGAGAATGAGTTCACCGAGCCAATCAATGTTGATAGATTGAAAGCTGTATTTTACTTGAGACCGAGCAATCACCAAGAGAATTGGCAGAAGACCTAACCCGACGGGATGGGACCATTCACGCATACATGCATACATGTTAACACATTTTGCACACTTTTGTGTTTGTTTTGTTTTCTCTTCACAGGTTTTGAAGAAGAAAAAGAGAAAACGGTGAAGACAAGCCAATCAGGCATAAGAAAAGCACAGTATCGGATTCAGATAATAATCATGGGGCTGAGGCCCATATTGGTGTTAGATTCAGGTAGTAATTTGAGGGTTGAGGCCCACATTAGTATAAGTCTGGGGACAAGGCCCACATCAGTATTAGTCTGGAGGCAAGGCCCACATCAGTATCAATTTTGGGGATGAGTCCCAAGGTTGAGGCTCCCATCAGCATCAACATCAGTTTCAGAGAGGAGTCCCAAGGCCGAGGCCTACATCACATCAGTATCGGTTGCAGGGATAAGTCTCAGGGTTGAGGCCCACATCATCATCAGTTTCAGTTATGGGATGCGTCCCAGGGTAGAGGCCCATTTTGTCAGCGGTATTGGGATGCGTCCTAGGGTCGATGCCCCCGTTGTCGGTTGCAGTTGTTGGGATTCGTCCCAGGGTCGAGGCCCACTGCATCATTAGTTATTGGGATGCGTCCCAGGGTCGAGGCCCATATTGTCAGCGGAATTGAGATACGTCCCAGGGTCGAGGCCCCCGTTGTCATTTGCAGTTATTGGGATGCGTCCCAGGGTCGAGGCCCACTGCATCATCAGAACAGTTTTGCCAGGTATGGTATATGGACTATGTGGATTATGTGGACTACCGTGGACTATCCTAAAGTGTTGTGGACTACCATGGATTATCGTGGACTGCCATGGATTATCGTGGACTAGTGTGGATTAATTTGGACTATGTGGATTATGTGGACTATCGTGAAATGTTGTGGACTACCGTGGACTATCGTAAATTGTTATGGACAACCGAGGACTATCGTGAAGTGTTGTGGACTACCGTGGATTATCGTGGATTATGTGGATTATGTGGACTATCGTGGACTATGTGGACTATATGGATTATCGTGGACTATCGTGGATTATCGTGGACTGCCGAGGATTATCGTGGACTAGTGTGGACTAGTATAGACTATGTGGATTATGTAGACTATCGTGGATTATCGTGGACCATCGTGGACTATTATGGACTACCGCGACACCCTAGGTAAGGGGTTTAGCATGCCAGGAATGGCATATCATCAAACTCAGTTCGAGACAGCATGGCAAGTCAAGTGGCAGCTGACGAGCCAGGTAAGTAAAAATGCATTGCATAACTTTGATAGGATTGTCACTATTACAAATTACGCAAGTCCCATCAAAGTGGGGGCGACTGTAGGCACTGCATTTTTGCATATAAGTCCCTATGATGAGTCTCATTTTGGAGACACTATCTTTTAAGTCACGGAAGTCGCGGGAAATGGACGTCGGAAGGGGAAATTCAGAATAAGCATGTCATCATATTTATTTCACAAAGTTCACTGTTTTCGTTCGTGCTGCAATCGTTACCACGTTCGAACGTCAAGCAGATTACGGGCGTTCATGTAGCGTTCGAATCGGCGTTCGAACGGTGTCGGTATTTCTAGTTTTGCTGCTAGCCTCACTACCAAGCCCAATTAGCCCACCAAAGCCCATAAAACACGTATTTAACACATGGGGAATTAAATAAAATCTAAAAATCACATATCAAATTAAAATAAATATCAAATAAAATCATACCTAATTAATATCAATCAACAAATAATATATGCCTAAACAAAACAAATCAAATATATCATATTCCTAATATTGCCAAGACATGTCCCCCAATCAAATATTAGACTTTCCTTATGAGACACCAATTGATTCCTTCCTTTTCAAACAAGGAGAAACCCTAGCCTTTGTCTATAAAAGAAACCCAATTACAACACTTCCCTCACTCTCAATAACCGAAAATCACAAACCAAAGAACCCCCATTGCCTTGACCAAAACACATCTCGAACATCCCCTTTACCACACCAAAACAGCCCCCGAACCACACCATAACACCACTGAAAATCACACCCAAACAGCAGCCATAATACACCAAGAACATGAGCCTAAATACAGCAAACGTAGTGAGCAGAAAACATCACTGAAAGAGTAGCGAAATACAGTAAAAACAGCAGCAAAATAGGGAGAACGACAACTCAAAATAGTGAGACAACGAACGATAGCAGTGAACCAGAGGAGTTGCGGAGTGTTAGCCCTTCCAACGATCGTGTACCGTACATCCGAGAGGTGATTTAAAAGGTTAGACCTGATGGTACTTTTTCTATTTATTGTCATTCATTTTTTTAATTGTTTTATTCGCATGAGAGTCGTTTGTGGATGCAGGATTGTGGCCCTTGAATGAATGAAAAATGTGTCGCCTCTCGTGGTATATAGGATGGAAACCCGGACATAAATTTCATAGCCGATTCCGAATGGACGGTAGTATGATCTGTACTCGGGATACAACTCCACGTACCACTTGAGTACATGGCACATACTTTATTTTATCTTGATTTGTTTATTATCGTCATTTATTTTCTGCATCTTATTTGTTTGAGTAATGATGAGGTCAAACGCATGGGCTTAGTAAGTGCGATTAAAGGTCCTCTATTTCGAGGGGTTAAAATCCTTTACCACGATGCTTCGCCGCGCCGGACGATGTGTATTCGTTAGAATGTGGGATGTGTTTAATCAGGTATACGAAGTCTGATATCATTGTTTCTATTTTTATATGCATTATGATGAGATAAAGCGCATGGGCTTCGTAAGTTCGATTAAAGGTCATCTATTTTGAGAGGTTAAAATCCTTTACCACGATGTTTTGCCGCGCCTAATGATGTATAGTCGGTTGAATGTGAGATATGTTCAATCGGGTATACGAAGTCCGATATTTTTGTCTTTATTTTTATATGCATTATGATGTGATGCCCATGGACTTAGTAAGTTGGATTAAAGGTTCTCTATTTTGAGAGGTTAAAGAACCTTTACCACGATACTTCGCCGCGCCTTTCATTTCGTTATTCATTTTTCTTCGTATGTCATCTTCTTGCATAATCATGCATCATGTTGCAATGCGCATGGGCTCATCGAGTTGGATTAAATGTCCTCCATCTTGAGGGATAAAAAGCCTAAGGGCTACCTTTGCCACAACGATTTGTCGCGCCTTTTAGCCCGTTATTATTGATTAGGTGTCATATATTCATCCGTTCACGTATGTGTCATGTTGTTTACTGTATTTTGGGGGTCACTGATGTAACCCCGTTCGAACGTGTTTCCGAACGCCATTCGAACGTGAGCATTCTGTTTCATTTCCGCTCGAACGTGTTTACGAACCCTACTCGAACGTGAACCTTCTATTTACCGTTCGAACGCGTTTACGAACACTACTCGAACGTGCATGCATTTGTTTCATCAGGTCTGGTCCCGTTCGAACGTGTTACCAAACGCCACACGAACGAGAACCTTTTGTTTACTATTGGAACGCGTTTTCGAACGCTACACGAACACGTATACACTGAACTGAGTCCTCTTCATCATATTTTATGCATAATTGCCCCTATTGGTTATCCCTTTGTATTACGAACCTGATTGCTTATCTTTAATATGTATGCTTGTATAATTATTGCATGTTTGCGCTTCCATGATTTTCAATGCAATGTGTTTGTGAAATTATGCGTTTGCCATCATTCTGATTCAATTTTATGCATGCTTGTATGATCATTGTTTGCTTGCGTTTCCGTATCCATGAATATAATGTGCTTATGAATTTTCATGCCTGCCGTATTTCAATTTACTTTTATGCATGCAAATTCGGACATAGATTATATGCAAATAGGTTGTATGAAAATATGAAAATGTGTTACATGCGAACTTAGATGAACTTTTGATGTATACATGCGAACTTAGGAGTAAAATTATCCTTGGAAATATGTTGCTTAGGTTTAGTTGAATTATTGCACAAATCATTTATTACAAGTGACATAAGTGAGGGACAATTCCGAACCCAATAGTTTGAGGTGTTCCCTTGCGAGGGGTGAGTGCGGCCTTAAGTCTTTGTCCCGGTTCACACCGGGTGGTGACTCTACTATTCTTCGGTTTAGTCCCCCGCGGGCTACTCCGTACTCCCAACTAGGCCGCGAGCCAAGAACATCATGCGTCACCCAATTTCTTTGTCCCACACAGTGGCAACTTTATTAGTAACTATGTATTTGGATAGGAGTGCATCGAAGTTCCTGTTGCAGAAATGTGTGCCACCATCACTGATAATTGTTTGAGGTGTTCCGGAGCGAGTGAAAATATTATTTTTAAGGAATTGTATCACCAATTTTGAATCATTTGATGATAGTGCTATTGCTTCAACCCATTTGGAGACGTAGTCTACTGCAACTAGTATGTACATATTTTCGAATGATGGAACAAAGGGTCCCATAAAATCAATCCCTCATACATCAAATATCTCCACTTCTAGAATGCTTTGAAGCGGTCCTTGATTTCTCCTCGAAATATTTCCCGTTCTCTGGCAGCTGTCACATTGAAGAGCAAATAAGTAAGCATCTTTAAACATAGTGGGCCAGAACAAACCTGATTTTAGGACTTTGGCTGCAGTTTTATTTCCGCTGAAGTGTCTTCTGTATGGTAATGAATGACAATGCTGAATAACACTATTGACCTCCTTCTGTGGAACACAACGTCTCAGTAATTGATCAGCACAGCATTTGAACATGTACGGTTCATCCAGACATAATGTTTGACTTCTTTGAAGAACTTCTTTCGTTACTGATGAGTCCATTCCAACGGCCATTTTCCCAATATTATGTAGTTTACATAGTCAGCATACCAAGGGATATCCAGCTGTTTCATGGAAAACAAATGTTCATCTGGAAAGGTTTCTTTGATTGTCAGTTCATTGCCAGCTGTTTCTCCATTCTCGAGCCTCGATAAGTGATCTACCACTTGGATCTTTGTCCCTTTCCTGTCTCGGATCTCCACGTCAAATTCTTGCAGCAGAAGCACCAATCAGATTAATCTAAGTTTGGCATCTTTCTTCGTGATCAGGTATTTGATTGCTGAATGATATGTGTAGACCACCACTTTAGGACCCAGCAAATAGGAGCAGAATTTATCAAAAGCAAACACAACTGCGAGAAACTTCTTTTCAGTGGTTGTGTAGTTAAGTTTAGCTTCATTCAGAGTTCTGCTAGAGTAGAAAATGGTATCGAAAATTTTTACTTTGCGATGTCCCAAAATTGCACCTACAGTAAAACCACTAGCATCACACATCACTTCAAATGGAAGGGTCTGTTAGGGTTGGTGCTCAGAGCGCCAATTTCCGGTTGTATTTCCTTATAAATACTACTGTAAATGTTTTATTATGAATAAAATGAGCAGTTTCTATGATATATTATATCTTCTTATATGGTAAAGACGTAATAGACCTTAGGATGATTAGTCAGGATACAGTTACAAAAGCGTCGCAACTGACATTAAGTTGTATCATGACGTTGTCATTCTCGGACTGTTCCTGGCCAAGGTTTACACTACTTGGTCAGTAAAGTAAATTCGTTGAGACCGGTACATGTCGTATACTGGAATATATGATTCCAATGGTTTCTCAATGAACCATGAGTCTTGGAGACTCGTATAGACGTGTAGGTCTTTATAGTAGATAAACACTGAACGACTCACCGAAGATTCTTAATGGATGGTACACCAACGTCAATAAGAATCATTTCGGGTTGAGTAGGATTTGTGATTCTTCGACTTGAGATACCACTATTGGCACATGAGACATCTTCCACACTTATATGGCAGTCACGTCACCGATCTATTCAGATCAGACCTCCGCATGTTCGTTGGGGGTGGATAGATCCTCATGGTGTCATGTGTGTGTCGAGATAGGATCTGGCAGTTCTGTGTACATAGCATAAGTAGTCCATATATGATAAGCAATCAGATAAAAACCATGGGTTGTGGTACACTTTAGAAGTGAGTTCTAAGTGTTCTTTTAGAGATTTCTAATAGAGACGTCGACGGAATTGTCCCTATAGAGATTTGACGTTTACATCTATATCTCTGGGATATATCCGGATACCTGTGACGGAGGAATTAAACATATGCGATGACCTCTACCTGTATGATTCAGCGAGTTTATCTGTGGTCGTCATAATTTATGGGTGGGTAAATTATGGACACTAAATTGGATTTCGTGATGGATATACCTGAATCTAGAGAGTCTCACTAGTGAAATATACTCTTAGAGCACTATGGCAACTTTTATGAATAATGCTGATTATTTTTAACTCGAAAATGTTATTGTGTATTTGTATTTAATGAAATATTTTATTAAATATACATTAATTAAATGTCAAATTGTGATATTTGACATATATCATAAATATATATGTATTTGGTTATTTAAAGTAGATATAATACATATATTTAAAATATTTGTATTTAAATAATTATTTAATTGTTAAATAATTAAATTAATTAGAAATATAAATATCTTAAGTTTTGATATTTTAGTAGATGCCTTGAGTTGCTTTTGTTGACTTGTTGAATTTCATTAAAGGTGTAATGATAAAAATGCAAGTTGATTAAAGTAAACTTTAATGAAACAAAAATTAAATATCTAGATATTTTATGCTTACCAAATTCGGCCAAGGGCCTAATTGGGTGAGTATATATTGTTTTGTTTCATTTTCATTAGTTTAAGGGTTCATAAGTTATCAAAACAAATACAAAAGAGTTGAGAGAAAAGTTTGAAGAACAAAGAGAAATGCTCCTAAGGTCCCAGTGATCATTTTAGGTTATGAAACACATGTGAATACTCAACGAAATATGGCAGAATCATACTCACATTGATCGGTTGTGGCGATGTGAGGAACCAAAATTTTCAAACTATCCTCCAAGGTGTTCGGCACTGGGTTGTTTTGCTCCTCCAAATTTTCGGCCATGGATGATCCACCAAGCTCCAAGCTATGTGTTGTGTATTCCATGCTCACGAAATTAGTTCCCTATCACCTTTGTATGACCCCTTTGTGTGCTAGCACTCTTGATTTTGCAACAAAATCATCACATTGTTTCTTCTTCATCTCACGGTTGTTTTGACAGAAAAATGGAGAAGATAAGTCCCTTGGCCAAATGCAAGAGAGGAGGGAAGAGAGAAGTAAAATGTGTTAAGTGTTGGTTGTTGGAAAATTCTGTATCTAATACATAAATTAGAAATTCAAAAAGTCAAGGCAAAAACAATTAATGCCATCCAACTACCATATCAACTATTCACATCAAAAGTGACTTGACATCATATCACTCAAAGTGACAAGTGATTTGACGCTTGCTGTGACTAGTGATTTGACGCTTGATGTGACTTGTGGGCAGTACTTCAATTCGAAATTCGAAATTCGAAATTCGAAACACTCCCGGGCTCGGGTTCGCTAATTCCAAATTAATGAATTTTCCGTTTAGATGAAATTAAATCTAATTTAATTAAATAACTTTGCCTAGCAAAATTACTATTCACGTCGCTAACGAATTAATGCTAAATTAACTCGTTCGCCCGAATTAAAATCTAATTTCAATTCCGCGTCGAAATCAAATTTCGTATAATATATCGAATATATTATTTTATCGATTAATTCCAAATTAATCGTTCTCTCTTTTTTAATTATGATATTTTATCCCAGATAAAATATCTCCGTAATTAATCCCAGATTAATTTTCTCTCTCTGTACTAATTAATCCCAGATTAATAAAGTGCGAGTCATACATCATCGGTGAATCTTCAGGAAGTGACCCATGAGATCCCCGGATATGTTGACAGTAAATACGGTCGTCGGACTATCCGAACACGTACATACCTAGTACTACATTTTTACCGATTTACAAGACAAGGTTGGCTTCTAGAAAAGCGCCATGCCTACCCAATTCTCCAGAAATATTCTTACGTAATATGTGATCTATATCAGGCGTAGTATACATAGTATTGCATATTTTGATCCAGTATCGGATGTCACGTGCAAGGCCTGGGGCTGGAAATGTGTCTGCCCCGTACGAAGCACATATCGGATCTCTGGTAACTAGTCTCTATAATCGAATAAACATGACCCAGACATAATATCCCGATAGCTGCAGCATATAAGAGAACCAGTTCCGTATCCTATGTGATCATCATCTCCACTATTACTGGAGTGATACTTCCATCTCGACATCACACCCAATACACTACGATTCTCATATATACCCAGAAGAGGCGTACACAGAACCTGTTAAAGCCCTGGATGACCAAAACCAAAGTACATTGATTGTCGCAAGTATTAGCGGTGCAAGTCTCAGGTTAAGACCAAATACACTTACCCTGATTCAGACTTCCATAGACACATAGTAATACTACCAATGGAATTCCGAGGGGTCTATCCAGAGCGAAGCTGTTTTCCGTACCATCGGTAAAACACAACCTCCTACTACACTTGCATGAGTATCCTATACCCAAATATATGAGAACTATGCCGTTATGTTCCCACAACGCGCACAAGTGTAATATTAGTCTATTCTGTATTATCGATGTCCAATCTCGATAATACTACGACTAGGGATATTTAATGATTAAAACTTTATGGATTGATATTGTCTCATATCATCTCAATCCAGGAACTAATCATATGGACCTTTCATCATTTATACATCTTGGTGATCTAATCACAAATGATAAAAGAGTAATTTTCTTTGTCACATAGTTAATTTGTACAACAACACAATGATCTGTACAAATAATGATGCTATGGGTCATAACTGTCCAACACGCGCCACTAACTTACTAGAACTTGTACATTCTGATGTATGTGGTCCACTAAGTCAGACTGCTCACAGTGGTTATTCATACTTCATTACCTTTACTGATGATCTGTAACGGTACAATTATGTCTATTTGATAAGACATAAATCGGAAACCTTTGAAATGTTCAAAGAGTTCCATAATGAAATAGAAAAACAAATTGGTCAATATATTAAATGCCTTCGATCTGATCGAGGGGGCGAATATATGAGCAGTGATTTCATGGATTATATGAAGGAGAATGAGATTCTCACTCAATATACTCTTCTAGGTACTCCACAGCACAATGGAGTGTCTGAGAGGAGAAATCGGACTTTATTGGATATGGTCCGATCTATGTTGAGTTTTACAGATTTGCCCTATCCCTTATTAGGCTACTCTCTTTTAACAGCTGCACATCTTTTGAATAAGATTCCTTCAAAAGCTGTTCCTTTGACTCCATATGAGATATGGACGGGTAGAATACCAAATCTTTATTATATTAAGTTTGGGTAGACTCGGTCGGTGGTTCGGTTCCGGTTCGGAACCGAACCTAACCAGCCGGTTTCCGATTCCACACTGAAGTGGAACCAGAACCTTTAACCGAACCGGAACCTAACGGTTCAGTTCCGGTTCCGATTCGGTTCGAAATTTTTTTTTTAATTTCGAAAATAAATTAAAATAAATGAGATTAATTTAATAAATAAATAAAATTATTACATTGAAGAGCTTGAGCTTAAATTTTTAAAAATTTAAGTTGCCTATGTATCCTTCAGGGGTGAGAGGAATCAAAGCTCACATAGTTCTATTACAATTTTAAGATATTTCCCCTTTGTAAATTTACAATTTTATAATTATCAATCACCATTATCAGTTGATCTTTTAGCTCCGGTTCCGCTTGCACTTGTTGTTGCAGATGCATTATCGAACAAATATTAAAAATCATCGGGGGCATCTTCTTGTTGTCTTAAATAAGCTCGAGTCCAATCATCCACACAAGCTGTTGCTTGGATGTAATGAAGATCGTCTAGCTTCCAATATATTACCTCCCAAGCTGAAGGCTTGCTCAACCGCAACGGTGGAAATAGGTGCTGCCAATATCTCTTTAGCAATAATTGATAAAACATGATATATATTTTGATGTCGGTTCCACCAGTCAAGGGTTTTAAATTTTTTACTAACTAAACTTTCAGTAGGAAAGTTGAAATTTGTAGAAAAATAATTATCTAATTCGGGGTTATTAGTTGTCGTATCCCTAGCTTTTTTATTTCGTTGCAATTACCAACGATCCCCTGCGCTAAGTCTTGTTTGAATTACCGGTTCGCTACTACTAGATTCACCTAATGTTCCTAAGTTATATCTTACGATATAATCATTAAATAACTCAATTAAATCATTTCTTAATTACATCATTAATCTTGTAATATCAATTTCATCTAATATTCCTAAATAACCATAGTAAGTTTGTAAAGCACCATTCAAACCTTCTAATTTAAATCTAGGATAAAAAACAGCAGCAATAAGATAAAGTAATTGAATTTCTCTAAAATAATTCAACCATTTTACCTTCATAACAATAATGGCTTCTAACAAAACAATATCATTAGGATCGCTACTTTCAGCATGTTCATCGAGAGCACCAACAATATCAAACTTTTAAGAAGAAATAAATGTGCTGTTGGATAATAAACACCGTTAAAAATTAAAGTAGCATCATTAAAAACTTTTAAAATATCTAAAAAAAATTCAAAAATATCCTATTGACTAGGATAAAGTGTGACATTTTGAACATGTTGAGAAAAAAAAACTACATAATGCATCTTTGTATTGAAATGCTTGACATAAAAGAAAATAAGTTGAATTCCAACGTGTTGGAACATTTCTTGAAAATTTAATCGGTTTAATACCATTTATTTTACAAAACTTCATCCATTCTCTCCTAACTTGAGAATATGACCAAATATAATTTAGTGCCGTCTTAATAGGATCAATGAAAGGTGATAATAATTTCAGACCATCTTGAACACATAAGTTAAGGACATGACATGTACAACGAATATGAAAAAATCAACCCCCTAAATTTGGTTGACATAAGGATTTTAAATCATTGATGGATGCAGTATTTGCAGATGCATTATCAAATCAAATTGTTAAAATTTTTTCTACTAACCCATATTCATAAAAAATTACCTTCATCATTCTATAAATATTTTGTGCAGTATGTTGGTCATCAAAAACTCTAAATGCAATAAGTCGTTTCTGCATGGTAAATGATGCATCAATCCAATGACAAGTCACACCCATGTATGAGTGTGTTTGCCAATGGCCACTCCAAATATCAAAACATGTAGAAATACGACCTTTCATCTCTTTAAATATTTCATTTAAAATAATTTTACTATCTTTATATAATTTAAAAATATGACGTTTTGTTGTGTTTCGAGTCATTCTACATGCAGAAGGATTTATAGCATTATGCAAAGTAAAATAAAGTTTTTCACCAAAGCTTAAAGAAAGATGTGTCATACAAGTTAATTTCGCAAATTCTTCTCTATTTTTTGCATCAAAATATTTAAATAAATCTACAGCACTCGTACCTCGACTAGATGATGCGTACCTGGATATTTGAGTTTGCGTCGTATCAATTCTAAGTTCAATCGGATGATGTCTTTCCAGGTGCTTGATCATATTGCCGTATCCACAAGAAAATTTGTAGGAAACCACACAATAGTTGCAAATCGCTCTTAAGCTGTCATCGTTTACTTTTTCTAAATGAAAATAAATTTTGAAAACATCCAAGGAACGAGCCTTAACTTCTCTTCCCTGTGATTATGCACCGACACTAGGGCCGCTCTCTTGGGTTGGCATACTTGACATGATGTTGTCAGATGAGCTTGCCATTTTTCGTTTAAGAAATAAGTAAGAAAAATAAGAAAATTGACTAATTGCGAATGATAATAAATAATTGAATTGAGATTGAGAATAAGAGAATTGTAGGAATTGAGAGAGTTGAGAATTTGTTGTGTTGAAATAATGAAAAATGAATCCTATTTATAGAGTTTTATAATTTTTTTTATACCAAAAATGCCCCTAAATATAACTGTTTTATTACCGTTTTTATGATATATTAGGAATTTACAATTTTCATGCCTTAACGGCAATTTTTTTATTTTGAGGGCACGGAGCCAACGGCTCCCTGTCCTCCCCCAACGGCTACTAGCCATTGGGGTTATGGTTCCTGTTGGAACCCTATTGTGCGAACACATGCCACAGAGGTGTGCGATGTTGTCCGGTCTCGCGGCCCGGTCGGGAGTACGGAGTAGCCCGCAGGGGACTAAACCGGAGAAAAAAATGGAGTCGCCACCCAGTGTGAACTGGGAAATGATTTAAGGCCGCACTCACACCTCGCAAGGGAAGACCTCAAACCGTTGGGTTCGGAACGGTCCCTTACTTATGCCAATTGTAATAAAGTGATTAATGCAATAGTATAACCAAGTGTCATGCAACACATGCAAGATAATGTAATCAACACACAGGATTGCACACCCATAAACATAAATAAATACAAAATAAGACAAATGTGTAATTCCATAGACATATTAAACAAAGAAGTGCATAAGATGTGAATAAATAATAACCGTAAAGGCAGTAATAAAAAAATGGATAGTTAAATATGAAATGCAAAAGAAGTGACCAAAGAAGCAAACATGCATGAAATGTGATGAAAAAAAATTTGTTCAGTGTACGTGCGTTCGTGTAGCGTTCGAACGGTAAACAGATTGTATGCGTTCGTGTAGCGTTTGTAAACGCGTTCGAACGGAAATGAGACAGAATATGTATGTTAGTATAACGTTCGTAAACGCGTTCGAGCGGAAAACAGAATGCATGCGTTCATGTAGCATCCGGAGATTCGTTCAAACGAGATTACCAAAGTGTTATCCAAATGACACAAACACACGCGTGAATGTTTCTCAAGCGGTACGTGGAGTTGTATCTCAAGTACAGACCGCACTACCATCCATTCGGGTTCGGCTACAGAATTTACGTCTGGGTTTCCATCCGATATACCGTTAGAAGCAAACGCTCAAATGTAAACATGACACTAATGCGAAAATGAAAAGATGTAAAACAACAGCCCAAAACAAATATGGATAGCAAAGTCAATAGGGGAAGGGCGCGGAAAAATATTGTGGTAAATGTAGCTTTTTAGGATTTTTCTCCCTCAAATAGAGGACCTTTAAACCGATGTAGTTAGCCCATGCGCATCAAATAACAATACATAATTAAATAAAAGAGATGCGACCAAGGCCGACATCTATATGGGATCTCATATGCCCGATTGAACGTATTTCATATTCAATCGAGCATACCTCATCCGGTGTGGCAAAACATCATGGTAAAGGTAGCCTTTAGGCTTTTATCCCTCAAATTGAGGACCTTTAATCCGACATGATTAGCCCATGCGCATCAAGCAACAATGCATGAACAAACACAAAAATAATATGCGGAAATTAAATAACGGACTAAAAAGGGCGCGGCAGAATATTGTGGTAAAGGTAGCCTTTTTAGGCTTTTTCTCCCTCAAATAGATGACCTTTAAACCAACGTAATTAGCCCATGCGCATCAAGTAACAATGCATAGAAAATAAATAAAGCAATAATATGGGACCTCGTACGCCCGATTGAACATATCTCACGTTCAATCAAACGTACTTCGTCTGGTACGGCAAAACATCATGGTAAAGGTAGCCTTTATGCATTTTCCTCGAATAGATGACCTTTACCCCCACATGATTATCCCATGCGCATCAAGCAACAATACATGAATAAACAAAGTAATAATATGGGACCTTGTATGCCTGATTGAACATATCTCATGTTCAATCAAACGTACTTCGTCCGGCGTGGCAAAACGTCGTGGTAAAGGTAGCCTTTAGGTATTTCCCTCAAATAGAGGACCTTTACCCCGCATGATTAGCCCATGCACATCAAGATTAACAATGCATGAACAAAGAAAAATTATATGGAAAATAAATAGGGGACCAATAAACACAAAATTAAATACCAAAATGTAACACTTTCTTGAAAGTTTCTCAAGTAGTACGTGGAGTTGTATCCCAAGTACAAACTGCACCATCGTCCATTCGGATTCAGCTACGGAATTTACGTCTGGGTTTCCATCTGATATACCGCGAGAGATAGCACAAAATCATTCATCCAATAACAGTAATATACATGAACCATCAAGATGCATACAAAGAAATAATAATAAACAACCGAAAAGATGAACGAAAATAAACATAGGGTGCCCTCAGGTCTTACCTTTTATGTCACTTCTTGGAAGTGCGTTACGTCGTCGTCGGAAGGGTTAATGCTCCTTAATTTTTCTGGTTTTCTGGTTCTATATTTTCCTTCGCTGTTTCACTATTTTTGGCTGCTGTTTTCTCTATTTTTGCTGCTGTTTTGGTTGCTATTTTTGATATTGTTTTCTCTATTTTTTGTTGTTTTTTGTCGCAGTTTTTTACTATTTTGTTGTTCGGTTATATGGGCTATTTTGTTGCTGTTTTGGGGTTGTTTTTGGCACTGCTTTGGACTATTTAGGGTCATTTTTGGGGTTATTTTGCTATTTTTTTGGGGTTGTTTCGGGGACTGTTTGTTTGATTAGTTATGGGGTAGTCTCTGGTCGGTGGCTCTTTGTAAATTTGTGGTTTGTTTCGTTGAGTCAGTGAAGGTGTTTAGGGTTATGGTTATTTTTCGTTTGTTTGATTAGTTATGGGAGTAGTTTAAGGGCTGTTGTTGCTTTGTTGCTCTCGGTTAATGAGGGTTTATGGGCTGATGTTTTCTCATGGAGGGCTGGTTCATGGATTTGTTGGTCTCGGTTTGTTGGCTTAAGGGTCGGAGCTGTGGTTGTTTATTACGTGAAGGAGGGTTGCTCACGTTGATTCTTGTTGATGCCGAGAGAGGTGTCAGTTTGTGGCTAGTGTCGGTTTGGTAAGGGGATGGCTTCTTCGGTCTTGTGTGGTGCGTTGAATGGCTGCTTTCTGTTGTTGAGATGAGAGGGCTGTTGAATGGGAGATGAGAGAGAGGCTGTGAGTGGCTGCAAAAGAAGAGATATGGGTGAGCTGAATATGGTTCATAGTTTATAGTTTTTCTGTTTTTAAAGAGAGGGGAGAGAGAGAGGGCGTGAGTGAGTGAAGGAATAGAGAAAAGGTAAGTTTAGGGTTTATCTCTTTTGTTTGTGTTTTGTCGTGAGAGTGAGGGCCAAGGCATGTGCGTGGCTGTTTAGGGTTTTTTTTTGAGTGTATGCGTTGTTGGGTTTTCTAGGTCAAACCAAGATCAATTAAGCAAGAAATCATGTGAATACAACAAAGTTAGAATGCGGAAAATACTCACTTTGATCGGTTTTGGATGTAGAAGATAACAAAAATTCCAAGCCTTTGTGTTGTGCTCCAAGCTCCCCTTTGATGTATGTAAAGCTTCCAAGCATCTCCTTGAATTCCAAACTCATGGATATGTTTCCCTAACACCTTTGTAAGACTCCTTTAATGTGTTAGCATTGTTGATTTTAAAGCAAAATCAAGAAGCAAATGAGCCATAGGCTCACGACAATTGAAAGAAAAAACAAGGCCAAGTTTCGGCCATGATGAAGATAGAAAGAGAGAGATGAGTGTTGTTTTTTTTTTTCTAAAAACCTTATCGCAAAAGTCTCACAAAGTTTTGGTATATGCTTTTCCAAAAAGCATAACAAACATTTGGAGGGAAAATGGCATTAATTGCTCTCAACTACTCCCATCACTCAAAAAGTGACTTGAATCACATCACACAAACTTGATGTGACTTCCATCACAAAAGGTGACTTGCGATGTGACTTGTGGGTGTTGGACAATTATGACCCATAGCGTCACTATTTGTACAGATCATGGTGTTGTTGTACAAATTAACTATGTGACAAAGGAGATTGCTCTCTTATCATTTGTGATTAGATCACCAAGATGTATAAATGATAGGAGGTCCTTATGATTAGTACATGGATTGAGATTATATGAGTATTATCGAGATTGGACATCGATAATGCGTAAAAGATTAGTATTACACTTGTGCGCGTTGTGATGGCATAACGGCATAGTTATCATATATTTGGGTATAGGATACTCTTGCAAGTGTAGTATGAGGTTGTGTTTTACGATTGTACGGAAAACAGCTTCGCTCTGGATAGACCCCTCGGAATTCCATTGGTAGTATGACTATGTATCTATGGAAGTCCGAAATCAGGGTAGGTGTATTTGGTCTTAACCTGAGACTTGCACCGCTAATACTTTTGACAATAAATATACTTTGGTTTTAGGTCGTCCAGGGCTTTAACAGGTTCTGTGTACGCCTCTGCTGGGTATATTGAGAATCATAGTGTGTTGGGTGTGATGTCAAGACAGAAGTATTACTCCAGTCATAGTGAAATGATGGTCACGTAGGATACGGAACTCTTCCTCTTATATGATGCAGCTATCGGGATATTATGACTAGGTCATGTTTATTCGATTATAGAGTCTAGTTACCAGAGATCCGATATGTGCTTTGTACGGGGCAGACACATTTCCCGCCCCAGGCCTTGCATGTGACATCCGATACTGGATCGAAACACGCAATACTACGTATACAACGCCTGATATAGATCGCTTATTCCTGAAAGCATGTTTCTGGAGAATTGGGTAGGCATGGCGTTTTGCTAGAAGCCAACCTTGTCTTGTAAATCAGTACAAACGTAGTACTAGGTACTTACGTGTTCGGATAGTTCGACGACCGAATTTACTGCCAACATATACGGGGATCTCGTGGGTCGCTTCCCGAGGATTCACCGATGACGTATGACTCGCACTTTATTAATCTGGAATTAATTAGAAGAGAGAGAAAATTAATCTGGGATTAATTACAGAGATATTTTATCTGGATAAAATATCTTTAAAAAAGATAACGATTAATTTAGAATTAATCTATAAAATAATATATTCGATATATTATACGAAATTAGATTTCGACGCGGAATTGAAATTATATTTTAATTCAGGGAAACGAGTTAATTTAGATTTAATTCGTTAGCGACGTGAATACTGATTTTGCTAGGCATAATTATTTAATTACGTCGGAACGAAAAATTCGTTAATTTGGAATTAGCGAACCCGAGCCCTGGAGTGTTTGCGAGCGCATTCGTATTTTGAATTCGAGTGCGGCACGTAAGTCACATCAAGCGTCAAATCGCTAGTCGCATCAAGCGTCAAATCATTAGTCACTTTGAGTGATGTGACAACTTGTCACTTGATTGATTGAGTGATGTGAATAGTGATGTGAGTGGTTGATAGTATTTAATGCCATTTTGGAGCCAAATTTTATGTTGAATTTTGGAAGCCGTTTACAAAATTTGGTATATGTTTTTAATTGATTTTAGAAATAAATTTCAACTAACACAACTCTCTCCACTCTTCTCTCTCTCTCACGCCCAAAGTGGGCTGTTCTTCTTCTGTTTTTTCTGGTTAAAACTGTGAGCAAGGAATAAGTATTGTGATGATTTTGTGGCAAAATCAAGAGTGCTAGCACACATGGGAGTCTTGCGAAGGTGATAGGGAAACCGCACAAATGAGCATGTAATCACATCACGAAAGCTTGGAGCTTGGAAGATGATCCATGGCAGAATTTTTGAAGAGCCAAAAAAGTGACTGCCGAATGCACCTTGGAGGAGGACTTGAAGTTTTTGTTGTCCACCGCATCACTCAACCGCTCGATGTAAGTATTCCGCAACTTCTTCGATGTATTCACATGTTATTTTCATTGCTTGATTATGATCTTGGGATACTTAGAAAATTCCAACAGTGGTATCTATGAGCAAGGTTGGGCATGTATATACACAAGTGGATTAAAATTGGGTAAAATGTGTTTGAGCATGATTTGATGAAATTGGTTCGTCCACTTCCGAACCATGCTCCATTCCCGCAGTGCCATTCCCGACATGCGAAACCTCATTCCCGAGGTGTCACAGATGTGATAGTTGTGGTCCACTTCCGAACCGTGCTCCATTCCCGGAGCGCCATTCCCGGCATGCTAAATCTCATTCCCGAGGCGTCACTGATGTGATAGTTGTGGTACCCTTCCAAATCATGCTCCATTCCCGCAGTGCCATTCATGACATGCTAAATCCCATTCCTGAGACATCGCTGATGTGAAAGTTGTGGTCCACTTCCGAACCATACTCCATTCTCGGAGCGCCATTACCGGTATGCTAAACCTCATTCCCGAGGCGTCACTTATGTGATAGTTGTGGTCCCCTTCCAAACCATGCTCCATTCCCGGAGCGCTATTCCCGACATGCTAAACCTCATTCCCGAGGCGTCACTGATGTGATAGTTGTGGTCCCCTTCCAAACAATACTCCATTCCCGGAGTGCCATTCCCGACATGCTAAACCTCATTCACGAGGTGTCGCTGATCTGATAGTTATGGTCCCATTCCGAACCATGCTTCATTCCCGGAGTGCCATTCCCAGCATGCTAAACCTCATTCCCGAGGCGTCGCTGATGTGATAGTTGTGGTCCCCTTCCGAACCATGCTCCATTCCCGGCATGCTAAACCTTATTCCCGAGGCGTCGCTGATGTGATAGTTGTGGTCCACTTCCGAACCATGCTCCATTTCCGGAGCGCCATTCCCGGCATGTTAAACCTCATTCCCGAGGCATCGCTGATGTGATGGCTCATTCTCGAACCGTGCTCCATTCACGGAGTGCCATTCCCAGCATACTAAACCTCATTCCCGAGGCATCACTGATGTGATAGTTATGGTCCCCTTTCGAATAATGCTCCATTCCCGGAGCGCCATTCCCGGCATGTTAAACCTCATTCTCGAGGTGTCGCTGATTTGATAGTTGTGGTCCCCTTCAGAACCATGCTTCATTCCCGGAGTGCCATTCCCGGCATGCTAAACCTCGTTCCAGAGGCTTCGCTGATGTGATAGTTGTGGCCCCCTTCTGAACCATGCTCCATTCTCAGAGCGCCATTCCCTGTTGGACAATTATGACCCATAGTGTCACTATTTGTACAGATCACGGTGTTGTTGTACAAATTAACTATCTGACAAAGGAGATTGCACTCTTATCATTTATGATTAGATCACCTAGACATATAAATGATGGGAGGTCCCTGTGATTTGTTCCTGGACAGAGAATGATATGAGACAGTATCAGTCCATGTAGGATAAATCATTAAATATCCCTAGTTAGAGTATTGTCGAGATTGGACATTGATAAATACGTAAAAGACTAGTATATGATACTCATGCAAGTGTGATAGGAGGTTGTGTTTTACCGATGGTACGGGAAACAGCTTCACTCTGGATAGACCCCTGCGGAATCCCATTGGTAGTATGACTATGTGTCTATGGGAGTCCGCAATCACGGTAGGTGTATTTGGTCTTAACCTGATACTTGCGACAATCAATATACTTTGGTTGAGGTTGTCCAGGGCTTTAATCGGTTCTGTGTACGCCAATGTTGGGTATATTGAGAATTGTAGTGTGTTGGGTGTGATGTTAAGACGGAAGTATCACTCCAGTCATATGGAGATGATGGTCACATAGGATACGGAACTCGTTCTCTTAAATGCTCGAGCTATCGCGATATTATGACTTGGTCATGTATATCCGATTATAGAGACTAGTTGACAGACATCCGATATGTGCTTCGTACGGGGCAGACACAATTCCAGCCCCAGGCCTAGCACGTGAACATCCGATACTGGATCGACATACACAATACTACGGTATATACTACGCCTGATATAGATCTTTTATTCCTGTAAGGATATTTCCGGAGAATTGGGTAGGCATGGCGCTTTGCTAGAGGCCAACCTTGTCTTGTAAATCGGTACAAACATTGTACTAGGTACTTACGTGTTCGGATAGTCCGACGACCGTATTTACTGCCAACATATCCGGGGATCTCATGGGTCACTTCCGAAGATTCACTGATGACGTATGACTCGCACTTTATTAATCATGGATTAATTAGAAGAGAGAGAAAATTAATCTGGGATTAATAACAGAGATATTTTATCTGGGATAAAATATTAATAAAAGAGAGAGAACGATTAATTTGGAATTAATCGATAAAATAATATATTTGATATATTATTAGAAATTGGATTTCGACCCGGAATTGAAATTAGATTTTAATTCGGGTAAACGAATTAATTTAGAATTAATTCGTTAGCGATGTGAATAGTGATTTCGCTAGGCGTAATCATTTAATTGCGTCGCAACGGAAAATTTGTTAATTTGGAATTAGCGAACCCGAGCCCGTGATTGTTTGCGAGCGCATTCGTATTTTGAATTCGAGTGCGGCACGCAAGTCAAAACGAGCGTCAAATCGCAAGTCACATCAAGCGTCAAATCACATGTCACTTTGAGTGATGTGACAATTTGAGTGATTGATTGATTTGGTAGTTGAAAGCATTAATTATGCTTTTTAGTTTTGACTTTTTGGTAAATGGAAATTAAAAAAGGTGGAAAATGGTTTAATTTATTTTTGGAAAATATAAAACCAAAACACTTTTTTATTTCTTTTCACTTCTCTCTCATCTTTCACGGTTTTCACGTGAAACCCTTATTCCCTCTCTTTTCTCTCACTCTCGGCTTTGAGCCTTCTTCTTCTTCCTTCCATTTCTGGTTCGATCGAATGAGAAAGAGAAGCTTGTGAGCGTGTTTTGTGGCAAAAAAAAAGTGCTAGCACACACTTGGGTCAATACAAAGGCGATAGGGCAGTGAACCTTTGAGCTTGGAATAGTTTTTGGAGCTTGAAGCTTGGAGCTTCCATGGAGTCTCCCATGGCCGAATCTTGGAGGGACAACAAGCAGCAAAATCGAGCAGCCCACTGCCTCAAGATCCGGTCATTGTGAGTATATTATGCACCTCATTTGATGTGTATTCACTTGTTTCATTGCTTGATTTCATGATTTTGGGACCTAATCTAGAAACCAACAATGGTATCTTGAGCTTTGATCAAGCATGAAAAAGTTAGGGTTTGAAATTGGGTAAAATCAATTGAAGCATGATTTGGTTAAATTGATTGATTAAGTATGCTTCTATGTTGATTAAGTGAAGTTGTGCATGATCAATTTCATGAAATTGGATTGGATCCATTTTTCCCCAAATTTTTGGGCATGGCCGAAAATCATAGGACTCTAAATGTCTTGGTAATTTTGTTTGTTTGATCATTGGATGACTTAAAACAAGTGGGTAATGTTAATTTGAGGTTTAATTGGATTGAATTTTGATTTGGAACAATTTTCCCCAAATTGGAGGCATGGCCGAAACTTTATGATTTTTTAAATTCATTGTGTTTTTTTAATTTTAATTCATTGGATGAGTTGAATTGATTTGGGAAATGATGATTATGGATTCAATTGGATTGAAACCGAATCGGAATGAAAAACCCCTAATTGCCGAGAATAAAGAAGCATGAAATTGGGTTTGATTTTGATTGAATTGTGGTGGACACTATTTGATGTAGAAGTGCATGATTAATTAGGTTAATTGATGTTTTAGAAATGTTAATGGTTAATTAATTGTGTATTACACTTAGGTTAATTAATTATAGAATTTGGATTTTTATAAGTTAAAAATTTGGCTTAAAATTGGATTTGGGCCTTATTGGTTGTAATTGAGCTTTTGGGCTTTGTTGTACAAAGATCGGTTTAGGCAAAATTGGTTGGATCCAATTAGGCCCAAAACCGAATCCATAAAGTCCAATTATGACTTAATGGACCTTAATTATTTAATTGGGACTAATGGGCCAAATTAATTTCTGGGCTTATGGGGTAAATCCCGGATTGGACTTTGGTTATCGGTTTGACCCGAGTTGACCAAAAGTCCACGCCTAAGAAATTAATTAAAAGCCCATTGGACTTTAATTAAAAACATTGGATGTTAATCGGGCTTTGAGACCCGTTATGATTGAATTTGGAATTTAAGTCGTAAAGGTTATTTAAAAGTGTAATATTTAATTTGGAATTAAATAGTGAATTAGTATTAAATACAAATTGAATTGGATTTAATTATGTAGTTTAATTTAATTCGAGAATTCGTACTTTGAGTACTTATTCGAAAAACGAGTTTGACTCGAGCAAAATCAAATTAATTAATTGGATTAGATTGATTGATAACATGCTTGTGTGAATACATGGTTGCGATGCATGAATAATGTATATCGGATGGATATTAGATGGGTGGGGCAATTTTAGAAATTGTAATAAATTTGATTTATTAATTGGACCTGTGTGTCCAGCCTTATCACCTCCATACTCTTTGTATTCTCTTCTCACATATTCCCCTCAATGTAAATGAGGTTTCTTTAGAAGTGTAGTGTAACGGGTAGAAGTAAATACATGTGCTAGTGGGAGAGAGAAATAGAGATTTAATCTAGGATCAATGTAAAGTATTCATCCGCATATCATTTATTTTTTATTCATATGCGCTTTATTATGTGTTTAAAATGCATGTTTAAGGGTGTATGATGTGAGACCTTAACAAAGATAATAAATTGGTTGCCAATTTGCACGCGAAAAAACCCTCAATAATATTAAGCGTCTTTCCTTCCATTGAGTGATTCTCACTCAAGATCCGAGATGGCATTGGTTTGTTGGCCAAAGTCAAGGCCTTTGTCTGTCGAAGATGTGTTTGAATCACGAAGGCTTGTTCCATATCAGTGTCATTGTGTCTGTCCAAGTTGTGGTTTGTTGGCCAAGGTCAAGACCACTTCTTGTCCATCGACATTGATTACGAAGCTTTCCATGGTCAATGGGTTGCGCTTGACTGGGATCACTAAGTTTATTGTGCCAAAGCCAAGGCTTAGTTGATTCAGAGGAAAAATGTTACGTAATACATTGGATGTATTGGCATATATAAGATATATGTTTCGGACTTGGATGTCCCCCTACCGGATCTAGGAATTGGATTGGATCCAATTGATCTTAGAGATCTACCTAGTTAATTATCATACAATTTGTTGGCCAAAGTCAAGATTGTGTGATATTTAACGGGATCCTAGCCCACTAGGAAACATGGTTTCCCGAGTACTCTACAGAGGGTTAGAGGCTCGCCGTAAAATAGTGGGGGGCCAGAATTTAATTTGCAATACTCGTTCAATTACTCGCCATACGCGCTCATTCAAATTATTTCGTCGTTAAATTAAATGTTAGTTGGACTAATATTTAAATTGTTGTTTTAATAAACAGTTGGACTGTATTATAGTTGATTATATAATTGGATTATAGTAATCAATATATGTGAATTAATTAATTTCAATTTACAGTTGATTTTATATTAGATATAGTAATCAATGTAATTGAGGTTAATTAATTTAATTATATTTGATTGTATAGTTGGACTATAATAATCAATATAATACATAGTACCACAAATCGTTGATTAAATAGTTGGACTATTAGAATCAAGATAAATTGAAAGATTAGTGTTTAAAACATAATCCTGGGTGAAATATATTTAAACGACTTTAATTTTCAAATTGGGAATATAGTTTCAGGATGGTCCTGGAAACTAATAAGTTATTTTATTTGATAAAATAATATATTATGCCTAAGCTAGGAGTTAAGCAAATAAGTGGAACATGATATTTGGAATATTCATGTAATGAAAACTGTAGCGCTTAATTCCATTAAGCTTGTCGCGTAGACTTCTTAATTTCTGATCAGAACTAAGGATTAGTTCTTTAAAGTATGATAATGAAATTGAAGGATTTTCATGGATCTATTTTAGATCTTTGAAATACTAAATTGCAATAAATAATTCTTAGAGAATTAATGACTATTCTCAATGAGATAAGTCAAACTTTCCAATAAGGCAAGTAGCGCAAGTCGCACCTTACTTCGATATTCTAGAAGGCCAAGGGTTGACCAAAGGCTTCTGGAGTGTTGAAACCGGCAAAGGAAAAATCATTATAATCTTATGGGAAGATAAATGACATATCCCAAGAAGGAATTGAAGACGAGCAAGGCTCTGACTTCAAAAATGATTGTCATAATTATGTTCACAGCTAGTATTAAAATTAGATTTTAAATACTTAGTGTGGTACATAAAATATATGTATTGATGTTCAGAATCTATTTTGAACAGGATACTGACTTCAATAGAGATTATCTGCGAATTGAAAACGGGACGAAAATCGCTGTGTTTTAACCATAGATACCTGAATTTAGGAACTACCTTCGGGTATGTGCTTAAATTAAGAAACTGTTATAATGTAACTAGTTTGACTAGATACATTATCTCTATGTCAGTGTTAATCCGTTGCGGATGAACCTTTATATTCTAGAACACTAAATTGTTTTATTGTATAAAGATGATATTGAGATAAACACATTAGATGTGAATAACAGAATTTATATTTTGAATATAAATAATATCTCAAATATATAACATGACAAATAAATAGCTCAAATGATTTTATCAGTTAAGAAACTAATTATGGCATAGTTGTCAGGGACACAATTAAACAAGAATCGTATATCCACACTTTTGAAGAGTGGGTACTAGGACTGATTTGATTCTATTCAAATAAAGTCTACGAATCTAGTTTATTGGGCAAAGTGCCTAAAATACTATTTAATTGGTAAAAGTGCCAGTGCCACCGATCTGTTAGCCTAGTTCATAGTGAAGCAAGTGGGCCATGTCTAGCTAGGCTAGATGTGGATATGAATATTCGTGACCTTTACGGATATGGCATCGCGTATGGTTATGTGTTTCTTTTGAAACACAAATCGAAAACTTTAAAAGTTTCGACACGAAATAGACAAACAGATCGGCTAAAGTATTGAACCATCACGGTTTGACCATGATGAAAATACTTAAGCAATAAGTTTCTCATATACTTGAAAGAGTATATTATTCTTTCAATGAAGACTTCTCCTGGAACACGTCAGTTTGACGGTGTGTCCGAAATGAGAGACCGAATTTTGTTGGACATGATAAGGTTAATCATGAGTAGCTCTGAGCTACCATTTCCTTCAACGGATACGCTAAACAGTGCAAAAATTATTTTGAATAGGTTCCATAAATATCTGTTTGATAGATATCATATTAGATATGAACAGGAAAGAAACCAGGTTTCTCATTCCTGAATATTGGGTATGCTAGGCATACGTTTGGATGATACCAAACTAAAACCCAAATTGGATAAGTGCCAATTGTAGGTTATCCTAGGGATACCATAAGTATTGTACTTATACAACTCACGAGAGAACAATTAGATTGTTTCTAACCATGCGGTTTTCCTGAGAGGAATACCGATATGCAGTGGTAAGTGGGAGGATAGTAAAAATCGATGAAAATCAGGGTAATATTATTCAAGGCACCGAGTCCTAATGGAACACAAATAGTTCATCAAGGATGAAACTATACCAATAATCTTTAAATACACAAGAACCACATATGTCGGAGAGAATTAGAAAACAACCTGGGGTATGGGTTCTGATCTCACCTCATAAAGATGTCTATCTTATTGAGGTATACCAATGGACTACATATGAGGATGTGATACAAGGTATCGACTCCCTATTATGGCAAAGTGCCATAAAGTCCGATATGGATTCCATGTATATCAACTATGTTTGTATACTAGTTGACGTACCGCAAGGCATTATGCCTATTGGTACTAAATAAGTCTTCAAGGAAGACATACATGGATGGCAACATACCATCGTACTAAGCTAGGCTTGTAGCGAAAAGGTAGAGTTATCAACATTGAGTTGATTACGACGAAACCTTTTACATGTTGCCACGGCAAATCCATTTCGACATTGCTTGCTGATGCTGGATGTTTCATTTATGAAATGTGGCAGTTGAATGCCAAAACCGCTTTCCTTAATGGAAACCTTTCGGAGGATGTTTACAACATCCTGACGGTTTTGTCTAACCATAACAAGCAAACAAGGTTTGCAGGTTATTCGATCCATTTTTGGATTGAAGCAAGCATTAGTTTCTTGGAATTGTCGTTTTGATGTAATCATAATAGTTTATGATTTAATTCAAAACGAAAATAACTCTTGTGTATATAAGGAGGTTAGTGGGAGCGCACTGACAGTGAATGTCCTGAATAATGTGATATATCATTTCTTGGAAATGATATTCCCATAATATAATCGGTGAAAGCTTGGCTTTCATAATAACGACTATAAGTCGTAACAAGGTACTATACAATAGTATACGGAACATGAGCTGGAAATCTTCCAAGCAAGATACTGTTACCGAATAAACAACAAATGCGGGTTATTGCTGTAGCTGAGGCAGCAATAGAAGCCATTTAGGTCGATAACAAATCTAATTAGATTAGATATAGTTCTGTTAGCAGCTGAGCTATGTGTCAGCACATGCTAAAGAATTTATGGTCTCATCGACGATCCAGATACTTATTTTGATAATCATCTGATTCATTCGGATCATACATCACGGCAATGTGATGATCGAATAAATCGCATCAGACGATAATCATGCAAATCCGCTGATGAAAACTTTTCTCAGCAGTTTGAGCCAACCGTACATTGTTCGGGTGTCAAGCACTCGAGTGACTGGCTATAGGCCAAGTGGGAGATTGTTGGACAATTATGACAATAGCGTCACTATTTGTACAGATCATGGTATTGTTGTTCAAATTAACTATGTGACAAAGGAGATTGCACTCTTATCATTTGTGATTAGATCACCTAGATATAAAAATAATGAGAGGTCCCTGTGATTTGTTCCTGGATGGAGAATGATATGATACAGTATCAGTCCACTTAGGATAAATCATTAAATATCCCTAGTCAGAGTATTGTCGAGATTGGACATCGATAAATACGTAAAAGACTAGTATTACACTTGTGCACGTTGTGAGGGCACAATAACAAAGTTCTCATATATTTGGGTATAGGATACTCATGCAAGTGTGATAGGAGGTTGTGTTTTACCGATGGTACGGGAAACAGCTTCGCTCTGGATAGACCCCTGCGGAATCCCATTGGTAGTATGACTATGTGTCTATGGGAGTCCGCAATCAGGGTAGGTGCATTTGGTCTTAACCTAAGACTTGCACCGCTAATACTTGCGACAATCAATATACTTTGGTTAAGGTCGTCCAGGGCTTTAACCGGTTCTGTGTACGCCAATGCTGGGTATATTGAGAATCGTAGAGTGTTGGGTGTGATGTTAAGACGGAAGTATCACTCCAGTCATATGGAGATGATGGTCACATAGGATACGGATCTCGTTCTCTTAAATGCTCGAGCTATCGGGATATTATGACTTGTTCATGTATATCCGATTATAGAGACTAGTTGCCAGACATCCGATATGTGCTTCGTACGGGGCAGACACAATTCCACTTCCAAACCATGCTCCATTCCCGGAGCGCCATTCCCGGCATGCTAAACCTCATTCCCGAGACGTCGTTGATGTGATAGTTGTGGTCCCCTTCCAAACCAAGTTCCATTCCGGAGCGCCAATCCCGGCATGCTAAACCTCATTCCCGAGGCGTCGCTGATGTGATAGTTGTGGTCCCCTTCTGAACCATGCTCCATTCCCGGAGCGTCATTCCCGGCATGTTAAACCTCATTCCCGATGCGTCGCTGATGTGATGGTTCATTCTCGAACCGTGTACCATTCCCGGAGCGCCATTCCCGGTAAGTTAAACATCTTTCCCGAGGCGTCGCTGATGTGATAGTTGTTGTCCCATTCCAAACAATGCTCCATTCCTTGAGCGCCATTCCCGGTATGCTAAACCTCATTCCCGAGGTGTCGCTGATCTGATAGTTGTGGTCCCCTTCCAAACCATGCTTCATTCCAGGAGCGCCATTCCCGGTATGCTAAACCTCATTCCCGAGGCGTCGCTGATGTGATAATTGTGGTCCCCTTCCGAACCATGCTCCATTCCCGGAGAGCCATTCACGGCATGCTAAACCTCATTCCCGAGGCGTCACTGATGTGATAGTTGTGGTCCCCTTCTGAACCATGCTCCATTCCCGGAGCGCCATTCCTGGCAAGCTAAACCTCATTCCCGAAGGGTCACTGATGTGATAGTTGTGGTCCCCTTCCGAACAATGCTCCATTCTCGGAGCGCCATTCCCGGCATGCTAAACCTCATTCCTCAGGCGTCGCTGATGTGATAGTTGTGGTCCCCTTCCGAACCATGCTCCATTCCCGGAGCGCCATTCCCGGCATGCTAAACCTCATTCCTAAGGCGTCGCTGATGTGATAGTTTTGGTCCACTTCCGAACCATGCTCCATTCCAGCAGCCCCATTCCCAACATGCTAAACCTCATTCCCGAGGCGTCGCTGATGTGATAGTTGTGGTCCACTTCCGAACCATGCTCCATTCCCGGAGCGCCATTCCCGGCATGCTAAACCTCATTCAGGAGGCGTCACTGATGTGATAGTTGTGGTCCCCTTCCAAACCATGCTCCATTCCCGGAGCGCCATTCATGGCATGGTAAACCTCATTCACGAGGCGTCGCTGATGTGATAGTTGTGGTCCACTTCTGAACCATGCTCCATTCCCGGCATGCTAAACATCATTCCCGAGGCGTCGCTGATGTGATAGTTGTGGTCCACTTCCGAACCATGCTCCATTCCCGGAGCGCCATTCCCGGCATGCTAAACCTCATTCTTGAGGCATCGCTTATGTGATAGTTGTGGTCAACTTCTGAACCATCCTCTATTCTCGGAGCGCCATTCCCGGCAAGCTAAGCCTCATTCATGAGGTGTCGCTGATGTGATAGTTGTGGTCCACATCCGAACCATGCTCCATTCCCGGCATGCTAAACCTCATTCTCGAGGCATCGCTGATGTGATGGTTCATTCTCGAACCGTGCTCCATTCCTAGAGTGCCATTCCCGGCATGCCAAACCTCATTCCCAATGCGTCGCTGATGTGATAGTTGTGGTCCCCTTCTGAACAGTGCTCCATTCCAGGCATACTAAACCTCATTCCCGAGTTGTCGCTGATTTGATATTTGTGGTCCCCTTCCGAACCATGCTTCATTCTCAGAGCGCCATTCCTGGCATGTTAAACCTCATTCCCGAGGCGTCACTGATGTGATAGTTGTGGTCCCCTTCCGAACCATGCTTCATTCCCGGAGCGCCACTCCCGGCATGCTAAACCTCATTCCCGAGGCATCGTTGATGTTATAGTTGTGGTCTCCTTCCGAACCATGCTCCATTCCCGGAGCGCCATTCCCGGCATGCTAAACCTCATTCCCAAGGAGTCACTAATGTAATAGTTTTGGTCCACTTCCGAACCATGCTCCATTCCTGGCATGATTAACCTCATTCCCGAGGTGTCACTGATGTGATATTTGTGGTCCCATTCTGAACCATGCTCCATTCCCGGAGCGCCATTCCCGACATTCTAAACCTCATTCCCGAGGCGTCGCTGATGTGATAGTTGTGGTCCCCTTCCGAACCATGCTCCAATCCCGGAGTGCCATTCCCGGCATGCTAAACCTCATTCTCGAGGCGTCGCTGATGTGATAGTTGTGGTCCACTTTCGAACAAAAGGGAAAATTTTGTTGCAAAACTTTTCCTAAGCTAGCACTTAAAGATTCATACAAAGGTGATAGGGAAACCTTTCCATGAGTTTGGAATTCAAGAATCAAGCTTGGAAGCTCAACATACATCAAAGAGAGGAGCTTGGAGCAACTACACAAAGGTTGGATTTTTGTATTCTCTACATCTATTAGCCGATCAAAGTGAGTATTTTTCCGCTACTTTACTTTGTTTATTCACACATGTTTTATGCTTAATTGATCCTAGGTTGTTCTTAGAGAACCCAACAATGGTATCAGAGCCTAAATTAAGCATGAAATTGACTTAGGGTTTATATACTTGAATTTGGGTATTTTTTATTTGAGCATGATTTGATCAAATTGTTTGTTTGAGTATGCTTACATATTGATAACTTAAAATTATGTATGATCAATTTGATGAAAAATTAATTGGATTAATTTTCCTGAAATTTTAGGGCTTGGCCGATTATGTAACCCTTTATAGCTCATGGTGATTTTGATTTTTTAGACCATTGCATGGGTTTAAAATGCTTGGATATATTGATTTGTGATTTAATTGGATTGAAATCAAAATGGGATATAAAAATCCCAAGATTGCCGTGAGTTAAGAGCATGTAAATGACTTGATTTTGATTCAATAATTTTGGACATGTATTGAAGATATTAAAGCATGATTAATTAGTGTAATTGGTGTTTTGGAAATATTAATTTAACTAATTAATTATGGCTAATACACTTTAATTAAATAATTGTGATATTTGGAATATTATGATTAAATTAATTGGGCTTAATTTGGAATTGGGCTAAAAATGTTGTATTTGGGCTTAATGGGCTTGGTTGGGCCAAGTATGGTTTAGGATAATTGGTTGGATCCAATTGGGCCTAAAACCATTTCCATAAAGTCCAATTATGATTATTTGGCCTTTAAAATTTAATTGGACCTAATGGGCCAAAATTAATTTTGTGGCAAAGGGTGATTCCTTATTGGGCTTTGGTTGCCAAAGTCCATGCCTTATGAATTAATTAAAAGCTCATTGGACTTTAATTAAATTGACATTGGATGTTAATTGGGCTTTGTGACCTATTAAGATTAGATTTGGAATCTAAGTCATAAATGCACACCAAAGGTGTAATTATTTAATTTGAAATTAAATAAAGAATTAGTATTGAATACAAAATAAATTGGATTTAAAATTGTAGTTCGATATAATTCAAGAATTCATACTTTGAGTACTTATTCTTAAACGATTTGGACTCGCGCAAATCAAATCGTTGTTTGAACATTGGATGGTCATTAATTAAAGATTAATTAATTGATTAGATTGATTGATAACATGCTTTGTGTGAATACATGGATGTGATGTATGAATTATGTATATCGGATGGATATTAGATGGGTGAGGACAATTTTGCAAATTTTTGTAATAAATTTAGAATTTATTAAATTGGACTTGCGTGTCCAGCCTTTATCTATCGATTCTTTGTAATTCTCTTCTCACCTATTCCCCTCAATGTAAATGAGGTTTCTTTAGAAGTGTTATGTAATTGGGTAGAAGTAAGAATAGTGCTAGCCGGGGAGATGAAAGGGAGTGATTTGTTCTGGGAACAATTTGTGAGATATCCATCCGCATAACATTATTAATTTATTTATCGCGCCTTATTATGCTTTTAGAATGCATGTTTAAGGGTGTATGATGAGACCTAATCAAAGATAATTAATTGGTTGCCAATTACGTGAAAAACCCTCAACAAATATTAAGCGTTTTCCTTCCATTGAGTGATTCTCTCTCAAGATCCAAGATTGGCACTGGTTTGTTGGCCAAAGTCAAGACATTTGTCCATCACGGATGTGTTTGAATCATGAAGGCTTTATTCCATATCGCATGTCTTTTCCAAGTTGTGATTTGTTGGCCAAAGTCAAGATCACTTATTGTCCATCGACATCGATTACGAAGCTTTCCAAAGTCAAAGGGTCCCACTTAACTGGAATCATTAAGCTTGTTGTGCCAAAACCAAGGCTTAGTTGATTCAGAGGAAAAAGGTTAGGAAATATATTGGATATATTTACATATATTGGATATATGTTTCGGACTTGGATGTCCACCTACTAGATCTAGGAATTAGATGAGATCCAATTGATCTTAAAGATCTACCTAGTTAAGTTTCATACAATTTGTTGGCCAAAGTCAAGATTGTGTGTTATTTAACGGGATCCTAGCCCACTAGGAAACTAGGTTTCCCGAGTACTCCACAGAGGGTTAGAGGCTCGCCGAAAAATAGTAGGAGGCAAGTATTAAATTTGCAATTTCGTTTAGATATTTGCCAATACGCGCTCATTTAATTTTTCATCGTTAATTTATATATATATTAGTTGGACTAATAATTAAATGTTGTTTTAATTTAACAGTTGGATTGTATTCAAACTACTTCATTTATAGTTGATTCTATAATTGGATTATAGTAATCAATATATTTGAATTTAACCAATCAAATAGTAGTTGATTATATAGTTAGACTATAGTAATCATTATATTTGATTATACCCGAAATCGTTGATTGGATAGTTGGACTATTGGAATCAAGATAACTGAGAGATTAGCGTTTAAAACACAATCATGGGTGAAAATGTCTTTAACCGGCTTCAATTTTCAGATTGGGAATAAAACCTCAAGATAGTCCTGGGAACTGAGAAGTTATTCTATTTGATAGAGAAACATCTTGGGCTTGAGCCCGGAGTTGAGCAAATAGTGGAGCATGAGTTTTGGAAGACTCATGTTGATGATAACTTTAATGCTCAATCCTTTAAGCTTAATGCAATGAAACTTTAATTTTTTCATCAAAACTAAGGATTAGATCTTTATACCATGATGTTGAAATTAAAGATCTTCATAGATCTAATCTTAGATCTTAGAAGTACGAATTGCAAAAGAAGATCTTTCACTCGCGTATGTCATAGGGTACATCTGTCGAGCACTAGGTGTCGTAGATGATTGCTGACATCGATCAGCTAGGTTTGCTGGGCATTACCTACATGGCCGAGACCTCCAAAGATTTGATCTTATAGTCTCTGCCCGAAAGCTGGGGCAGGTTCATTATGAACCAAGAGAAAAACTCTTGTAGAGTCGATAGCTATGCTCTAGGAGGCGGAGCCAGAGCTTCTAAAATAGGCAAAGGCAAAATCGTCACAGTCTTCTAGGAAGACAAAGGACATATCCCAAGATGTCTGCCTAAACTGTGGCAAACGAAGTCACTAGAAGCGTGACTGCCGTATGGACATGGCAGACATGAAGGAAGTAAAGGCGGGGCAAGGCTCCGGCTTCAAGTATGTTTGTCATACACATGTTCACTATTAGTTTCAAAATTGGATTTTTTATACTAGATGTGATACATAAATATATACTGATGTGCAAAATCTGCTGATTAGCAGGAGACTGACTTCAGTTGAGATCTACCTGCGAGTCAAAAACGAGAGGAGAGTTGCTGTTTTAACCGTAGAAACATAAGTTTTGGAACTGCCCTTGGGGCATGTACTTAAATTAGAAAACTGTTATAATGTACCTAGTTTGACTAGAAACATTATCTCTATATCTCGTATAACCTGTTGCGGGTATACCTTTATATTCTAGAACACTAAGTGTTTTATTTTACGGATGTGGCATCGCGTTATGGTTATGTGTTTCTTGTGAAACATAAATCGGAAACTTTTGATAAATTCAAAGAGTTTCGACACGAATTAAGAAAACAAACCGGTAAAATTATTAAAAATATTACGGTTGGACCACAGTGGAAAATACTTGAGTAATAAATTTCTCGATTACTTGAAAGAGTATGGTATTCTTTCACAGTGGACTCCTCCCGAAACACCTCAATTTGACGGTGTGTCCGAACAGAAAAACTGAACTTTGTTGGACATAGTTGGGTTAATGATGAGTCGCTCTGAGCTACCAATTTCCTTCACGGGATACACATTAAACAGTTTAATACTTATTTTGAATAGGTTTCCAAGAAAATTTGTTAGATAGACTTCATATTAGATATGAACAGGAAAGAAACCGGGTTTTCTCATTCCTGAAGATTTGGGATTGCTGGGCATATGTTTGGATGACACCAAACTAGAACCCAAATTGGATAAGTGCCTATTTGTAGGTTGTCATAGGGAAACCAAAGTATAGTACTTATACAACTCACAAGAGAACAATGTAATTGTTGCTCTCCATGCGGTTTTCCTAAGAGGAATACCTATAAGCAGTGGTTAGTGGGAGGAAAGTAAAACTCGATGAAAATCATAGTAATACTGTTCCAGGCACCGAGTCTTCATGGAACACAAACAGTTCATCATGGATGAAACTATACCATAATCTTCGAATACACAAGAACCGCGTAAGTCGGTCAGAGTCAGAAAGCAACCTGGGAGGTATTGGTTTCTGATCTCACCTCATAAAGATGCCAATCTTATTGAGGAAGACAAACTGACTACGTATGAGGAAGTGATATAAGGTATCGACTCCTTTTATGGCAAAGTGCCATGAAGTCTGAAATGGATTCCATGTATACCAACCAAGTTTGGACACTGGTTGTTGTACCGGAAGGCATTGTGCCTATTGGTACTATATGAGTCTTCAAGGAAGACATACATGGATGGAGACATACAAACGTACAAAGCTAGGCTTGTAGTGAAAAGGTATCGTTATCAACATTGTGTCAATCACGACCAAACCTTTTACTCGTTACCATGATTAAATCCATTTGGATAATGTTTGCTAATGCTGCATGTTTCATTTATGAAATATGGCATATGGACGTCAAAATCACTTTCCTTAAACGGAAACCTTTTGGAGGATATTTATATACATCCTGACGGTTTTGTCGTACCAAAACAAGCAAACAAGGTTTGCAAGTTAAATCGATCCATTTATGGATTGTAGCAAACATTACGTTTTTGGAACTAACGTTTTGATAAAATCATAATGGTATATGATTTAATTCAAAACGAAGATAATTCTTGTGTATATAAGAAGGTTAGTAGGACCGCACTGACAATGATTGTCCTATAAAATGATGACATGTCATTTCTTGGAAATGACATTCCCATAATACAATTGATGAAAGCTTGAATTTCATGAAAAATCTCCATAGAATACTTGGGAGAGGCAACCTTTATTCTAGGAATAAGGATCTATTGGGATAGATCTAAAAGTTGTTGGCACTCTCCGAGAACTCCTACATTGAAAAGATGTACGTGACCTGATGTCTTATAGGCTTTGAGCATATGGAGTCACAATCAGGCCAATCCAAGTGATAGTCACTGGATTGATGTTAAGAACATCCTTAAGTATCTTAGATGATCTAAGGATGCTTTCTTAAGCTATGGAGGAGGAGAACTTGAAGTGACTGGGTTCACCGTTGTAAGTTTCCAAACCGACAAAAATGATTATAAGTCGTAATAAGGGTACTATATAGTTTGAATAACGGAACAATGAGCTGGAAATCTTCCAAGCAAGATACTGTTGCCGAATAAACAACAAAAGTGGAATATTGCTGCAGCTGAGGCAGCAAAAGAAGCATTTTGGATCTATATAATCCTAATCAGATTAGGTGTAGTTCTGTTAGCGGCTGAGCTAGGCTACAGCACAGGCTAAAGAATTAATTGGTCTCATTAACGATCCAAGTAAGTACTTCAAATGGTTCAACTGATTCGTAAGATCATACATCATGGCGATGTGATGATCGAATAAATCGCATCAGATGATAACCTTGCAAATCTGCTAACGAAAGTTATTTCTCAGCAGAAGTTTGAGCGACCCGTACATAGTTCAGGAGTAGGACACTTGAGGGATTGGCTATAGGCCAAGTGGGAGATTGTTGGACAATTATGACCCATATCACCACTATTTGTACAGAACATGGTGTTGTTGTACAAATTAACTATGTGAAAAAGGAAATTGCTCTTTTATCATTTGTAATTAGATTACCGGGATATATAAATGATAAAAGTCCATATGATTAGTTCCAGATTAATAAGATATGAGACAATATTAATCCACTAAGGTTTAATCTTTTAAAATCCCTAGTCGTAGGATTATCGAGACTAGACATCGATAATGCGGAATAGACTAGTATTACACTTGTGCGCGTTGTGGGAGCATAACGACATAGTTCTCATATATTTAAGTATTGGATACTTATGCAAGTGTGATAGGAGGTTGTGTTTATAAATGGTACGGAAATAGCTTCGCTCTGGATAGACCCCTCGGAATTCCATTGGTAGTATGACTATATGTTTATGGGAGTCCGAATCAGGGTAGGTGTATTTGGTCTAAACCTGAGACTTGCATCGCTAATACTTGCGACAATCAATATACTTTGGTTTTGGTCATCTTGGACTTTAACAGGTTCTATGTACGCCTCTTCTGGGTATATTGAGAATCGTAGTTTATTGGGTGTGATGTCAAGATGGAAGTATCACTTCAGTCATATGGAGATGATGATCACGTAGGATACGGAACTAGTACTCTTAAGTACTGCAGTCATCGGGATAATATGACTAGGTCATGTTTATCCGATTATAGAGACTAGTTACCAGAGATCCGATATGTGCTTCGTACGGGGCAGACACAATTCCAGTCCCGGGCCTAGCATGTGACATCTGATACTGGATCGAAATACGTAATACTACGTATACTATGACTGACACAGATTACATATTCCTTAACAGAATATTTCTGGAGAATTGGGTAGGCACGGGGCTTTGCTAGAAGCCAACCATGTCTTGTAAATCGGTAAAAATGTGGTACGGGGTACGCACATATTCGGATAGTCCGATAACCAGATTTACTACCAACATATCCATGGATATCATGGGTCGCTTCATGAAGATTCACCGATGACGTATGACTCGAATATAATTAATCTAGGATTAATTAGAAGAGAGAGAAAATTAATTTAGGATTAATTATGGCAAGAATTTTATCTGGGATAAAATTCAATTAATAGAGAGAGAACGATTAATTCGGAATTATTCGTTAACATAATATATTCGATATATTAAATGAAATTGGATTTCGACGCGAAATTAAAATTGGATTTTAATTCAGGCGAACGAATTAATTTAGAAATAATTCGCGAGCGACTTTAATAGTACTTTTGCTAGGCATAATTATTTAATTAAATTTGATTTAATTAAGTTGTAACAGAAAATTCGTTAATTCAGAATTAGCGAACCCGAGGCCAGAATATGTTTGCGGGCCCACTCGGATTTTGAATTAAAGTGGGCCCACAAGTCACATCACTTGTCACATAATTAGTCATTTAAGTGATGGATGTCTTGTCACTTTTTGGTGATTGACATCTTGTTATTTTTTGATTGATGGGAGTAGTTGGAGGCATTAATGGCTTTTTCCCTCCAAACTTGGTTTTGCTTTTTGGAAAAGCATATACCAAAATTTGTTTTGACTTTTTCATAAGAAGTATTTTATTTTAGAAACAAAATACAAGCAAAACATAAACTCTCCCAACATTTCCTCTCCTTGGCCGAATCCTTCAAGAACAAAAGGGAAAATTTTGTTGCAAAACTTTTCCTAAGCTAGCACTTAAAGATTCATACAAAGGTGATAGGGAAACCTTTCCCCTGAGTTTGGAATTCAAGAATCAAGCTTGGAAGCTCAACATACATCAAAGAGAGGAGCTTGGAGCAACTACACAAAGGTTGGATTCTTGTATTCTCTACATCCACTAGCCGATTAAAGTGAGTATTTTTCCGCTACTTTACTTTGTTTATTCACACTTGTTTTATGCTTAATTGATCCTAGGTTTTCTTAGAGAACCCAACAGTTTTCTGGATAGTTTTTCGGTGAAAGGATGCAGTTTGTTGGGCAGGATTTTCGGTGATAGTGATGCAGTTTGGGGGGACAGTTTTCGGGTTTATGGTGTGCAGTTCGTGGGTGCAGTTTATGGGTTTATGGCGCAGGTCAGACGCTGTTTTTGTGATATTATGGGTGTAGGTTAGGGGCTTTTTTACGGGTTTAAGGATGTAGTTTGTGATTGTATTCTGCGGCAGTACATGCTAGTTTCTTAGCTGTGTTTCACGGTAAGGGATGGTTAATGGGGATATATTTTCACGGCAATGCAGGGTTAGTGGGGGATGAGTTTCAACGATAGTGCAGGGAGTTCTCCTTGGGCGTGAATGCTAGGGGGTGAATGGTTGGTTTATGCTCTTTGTTATAAGAAAGGCTTAGGGCTTTCCTTGTACGGGAAGGGAATGGATCATGCAATTATGGAGGATATCCTCTAATTAGTGTGCTACAAGGAAATGATCTCTCTAATTTAGGGAGGTGATTTGTTTTAGTTTAGGAAAGAGATTTATTGGATTTGATTTGCTTTCTTTAATTTGGGAAGGTGATTTGATTTGATTTCTTTAATTCGGGAAGGTGATTTGTTTGGATTTCGACATGTGTTTAATGTGTTAATTATTATTTTGGAGGGATTTAGTGGCTTGGGCGTGTGATTCGAGGGCTTGTTGGCATGTGTTTGATTTTTTTGTGGCCATGGTGTGTGGGCTTGGTGGTGTGTGGGCTTAGTGTGTGGCTTGGTGTGGATTGCGTTGTTTTGGGCCAGGGATGAATTTTAAAACAGAGATCCAACGAGCGAATCCGAAGCTAAGCAAACGAATTAAGTCCGCATAGACTATATCTCAACGTCTGTTTCTCGTGACTTCCGCAACTTAAAGGGTAGTGCCTCCGTACGAGGCTCATCATCGGGAATTATATGCAAAAATGCAAAGCCTACAGTCACCCCAGTTTTGATGGGACTTGTGCAGTGTGTGACACTGACAATCCTATCAAAGTTATGCATGTATTTTTACTTACTTGGCTCTCCAGCTGCTGCTTACCTTGCATGTTGCTTCGAACTGAGTTGATCTGGTGGTGAG
The DNA here is from genome assembly GCA_019454045.1 of Zanthoxylum bungeanum. Classification (NCBI taxonomy): domain Eukaryota; kingdom Viridiplantae; phylum Streptophyta; class Magnoliopsida; order Sapindales; family Rutaceae; genus Zanthoxylum; species Zanthoxylum bungeanum. The sequence goes on along the minus strand of SKCR01051458.1, from coordinate 65,322 downwards.
GTGCTATGACCCCTGGGCTTTGTTCCCGAACCACCGAATGTAGGCTTTGTTCCCTGGGCTTTATTCCCGAATTATGTTGATAAGTTATGGTCCCCTTTCGAACCTTGGTCCATTCCCGGCATGCTAAACCTCATTCCCGAGGTGTCGCAGGTCCCCTTCTGAACCTTGCTCCATTCCTGGAGCGCCATTCCCGGCATGCTAAACCTCATTCCCGAGGGATCGCGGTTGTGGGCCTCGGCCCATGGTCCATTCCCGGAGTGCCATTCCCGGCATGTGATGATATGGACGTTGACCCATGCTCCATTATCGGAGCACCATTCACGGCATAGCTGATGTGGGCCTCGACCCATGCTCCATTCCCAGAGCGCCATTCCCGTTATGTGATGATATGGGCCTCGACCCATGCTCCATTGCCGGAGCGCCATTCCTGGCATCGCTGATGTGGGCCTCGACCCATGCTCCATTCCCGGAGTGCCATTCCCGGCATGTGATGATATGGTCCTCGACCCATGCTCCATTCCCAGAGCTACTGATAATGTGGGCCTCGACCCTGGGACTCATTGTGGGACACCGAAACTGGGCGACGCATGCTGTTTCTAAACTGGAGAATAAATGAGTCACCACCCGGTGTGAACCGGGAAAATGATTTAAGGCCGCACTCACCCCTCGCAAGGGAATACCTCAAACCATTGGGTTCGGAATGGTCCATTTCTTATGCCACTTGTAATGAAATGATTTGTGCAATAATTTAATCGAGTCTAGCAACATATATTCCTAAGGGTATTCTATTTCTAAGTTTGCATGCATAAATCAAAAGTTCATCTAAGTTCACATGTAACACATTTTCATATTTGCATACAACCTATTTGCATATAATCTATGTCCATATTTGCATACAACCTATTTGCATACAATCTATGTCCAAATTTTCATACAACCTATTTGTATATAATCTATGTCCGAATTTTCATGCATAAAGATAAATTGAAATACGGCAATCATACCATGTCATAAGCACATTACATTCATAGACACAGAAATGCAAACAAATGGCAGTTGCACAATCATACGTAATAAAGAGAAACAATTAGGTATATAATGCAAAGAAATAACCAAAGAGGCAATTGTACATCAAAATAAACGTGCCATGATGCGATTTGAAAGATAAATATTAGAAGTGAAATAAAATAGATGTGACATATGCCCACATCTATATAGGACTTCAAGTGTCCGATTGAACGTATCTCACATTCAATCGAATGTGCTTTGTCGGGCGCGGCAAAACGTCGTGGCAAAAGTAGCGCTTATGCTTTCTATTCCTCAAAGTGGATGACCTTTAATCCAACTTGATTTGCCCATGCGCGATGAAACATGATGCATGATTATGCAAGAAGATGACATACAAAGAAAAGCAAATAACAAAATAAAAGGCGTGGCGAAGTATCATGGTAAAGGTAGACCATAGGCTTTTTATCCCTCCAAATAGAGGACCTTTAATCCAACTTACTAAGCCCATGCGCATCACATCATAATGAATATAAAAGTAAAGACAATAATATTGGACTTCGTATCCCCGACTGGACATGTCTTACATTCAACCGAATATACATTATCCGGTGCGGCAAAGCATCGTGGTAAAGGCTTTTAACCCCTTGATATGAAGGACATTTAATCCAACTTACTAAGCCCATAAAAAACTGATGATGATATGTGGGCCTCGACCTGGGACTCATCCCAAAAACTGCTGATGATGTGTGGGCCTCGACCCTGAGACTCATTCCAAAAACTATTGTTGATGTGTGGACCTCGACCCGGGGACTCATCTGCAAACTGATATTGATGTGGGCCTCGACCCATTCCCGAAATGCCATTCCCGGTATACTGAACCTCATCCCCGAGGCATTGTTGATGCGATGGTTCATTCCCGAACCGTGCTGTATGAGAAAGGGTAGACTGGTCGCCCCCTAATCTCGGTTCATATTTCTGTTCTTTGCTGCTTTCATTAGGTCAAGGTAGATCTCCTGATGTGATGTTACATACCAACATACTATACTGCCTCTCACGAGATAATCCAGATATCTAAACAAATTTTCATCCTCAGAGGATGCTTAGTGTCGAAACCAGAGAACCTTCAAAGTACTTGATACAACTTAAATCCAACTGCCTGAATAAATGATCTGAACTAGACTCCAAGTGTGTGTGTGCCAAGGTTCTTTCGTAGCTTAATCCTTAAGTAAGTTGACTCGATGATTTCGTTTCAAAGAATGGGATTGGTGGGTCTAACCAACCTAGATGTCTTGATCATACTCTACAATTACTTCTTCGTACTCAACATGATATGGTTTTCTTCTTCCTTCGTCTTTTTTTTATCAACACACCTACCCTTTAAGGTACCATTTATCCTCATGGTAGTCCTAATACTCGCCCATGGGTAGCTTCACGCTTATCGGTTATAGGTGGTTTAATTTTCCTTTTCATAGACTTTTTCTTCGTTTCCAACCATATCATATATTGTAACACAAGTAAACCAGGATGGACATCTAAGTAAACCATCATTTACTGATCCGCCATCTCTTCAACTAGTCATTTCACCGACTACTTAGGCTTCCACCGCTAAGATCCTGTAATTAAGTGCCCGCTAGTCTAGCCGAGATCAACAACTCAGAATACCGGATGAGAGCACATCTTGCACATATCATTTCTAAGGTTTCACCCTACAGCAAACAATTTCACCACCGAACATATGTATGACCATCAAGGACTTCTTTCTCTTCTTTTTTTTTTCACTCGACTGAAATTATTCCTTTCAACCACTGATAATGTGGGCCTCAACCCTGGGATCCATTCCCGAAATTGACACTGATGTGGGCCTCAACCCAAAGATTCATTTCTGACTGATATTGATGTGGCCCTCAACCCTGGGATTCATTCCCGAAATCGATACTGATGTTGACCTTAACCCTGGGATCCATTCCCGAAACTGATACTGATATGGGCCTCAACCCTGGGATCCGTTCCCGAAGTTGATATTGATGTGTTGCTGATTCTGGTTGGCTTACATTTGTCGTTTTCTCCTTCTTTTTGAAACCTGTAAATACAAAACAGAACAAATATAAAAAAAATGCAAGTACGTTACGTGTATGCAAGCATGCATGAATGAATTTCCTATTCCATTGGGTTAGGTCTTCCGCCAGTCCTCCTAGTGATCGCTCGGTCTTCTCTCCCTCGGGCAAAATATTACTTTAATCTATCCACGTTGATCGACTCAGTGAACTCGTTCCCTTCAAAATCTGACAGTTTCACTGCCCCATTTCCCATGACTTTCTAGACTATGTAGGGTCCTTCCCAGTTGGGTATGAACTTTCCTCTCGGGTTTGTCGTCGACGGCTTTGACCTCTTAAGTACCATATCACCCTTTCTAATCTTAGTAGGACGCACATTCTTGTTGAATGCTCGAACCAACCTCTTCTGGTATAACTGCATATGACATAAAGACTTCATTCTTTTTTCATTCAGTAATGCTAACTGTTTAAATCTCTGTGAGACCCATTCTTGTTCAGGTAACTCTGCTTCTACTAATACCCGCATAGACTGTATCTCAACTTCCACTTGCAGTACTGCTTCCATCCCGTAGACCAAAGAGTAAGGCGTGGCTTATGTTGCTGTTCTCACAGAAGTTCTATACCCCCACAGGGCGTGCGGTAGCTTATCGGCCCAATATTTGAAGTTTTTCATCATTTTGGCTAACATCTTCTTTACTGTCTTATTGGCTGCATCGACTGCCCCATTTGCTTGCGGTGTGTAAGGTGACAACTTTTGATGGCCAATCCCGTACTTCTGTAGAATTGCCTTCGTTTATCCTTGAAACTGGACTTCATTGTCTGTTACGACGTGATGCGGCATTCCATATTGACATATGAGGTTTTGAGCTATGAACTTTGCCATCTGCTTTGCTGTGACGTTACGAAATGACTCGGCTTCCACCCATTTTGAAAAGTAGTCTACTGCCACTACTATGAAACGATGTCCATTCGACGCGTGTAGTCTAATTTCTCCAGTCATATCGATTCCTCATTCTGAGAAAGGCCACAGCTCTGACAGCCCATGCAACTATGTGTGAGGCAAATGGTTGAAGTTACCATGTGCTTGGCAATCGTGACAATACTTTACCAATTTCGCACAGCCAGCTTCCATGGTCGACCAGTAGAAACCTTGTCTCACTATCTTGCGGGACAAGTTCAATCCGTTCATGTGCGGTCCACATACTCCGGTGTGTACTTCTTCTATCGCTTTCTGAGCCTCTTCCTTCCCCAGACACTTCACTGGATGCCATTTGTTTGTCTCTTGTATAGTTCTCCTTTCAAATTCACATACTGAAAAGCTAACTTCTGGATGGCTATCTTGTCATTCCTACCGTGTGCCTCTGTAGCTTGCCTAACGTTACCCCGAACACACACTTCTTGGGATTTAGTCGCAGGTTGCATTTGTCGAGTCGTTCAAGGGACTTCTCAAGTGCTTCTATGTGTCTGCTTCTTGTCTCTGACTTCACCATCATGTTGTCCACATATACTTCAATTTATTTATGCATCAAGTCGTGGAATAACGTAGTGGCCATTCATTGATAAGTGGCTCATACATTCTTAAGCCCAAACGGCATCACCTTGTAGCAATACGTCTACGAATGAGTACATAGAAGGTAACGCTGAACTATCAAACAGTACGTCTATATGAGGTAAAGGAAAATCATCATTCGGGCAAGCTTTGTTAAGGTCTCTATAATCCACGCAGATTCTGACTTTCCCATCTTTCTTCGGCATTGGCACAATATTTGCCAAACACTCGGGGTACTTCACTACTTAAAGAAATCCCACATCTATTTGTTTCTTGACTACCTCTATAACCTTCTCGGCCCACTCAAGTCTTATCCTTGGAGCTTCTGCTTTACCGGCTTCATGTTTGGATAAGTAAGTGTTGTGTGCTAGGGGATGCTTCAATCTACTCCGGGCAAGTCCTCATAGGACCAAGTGAATACTTTGGCATATTTGACTAACTTCTCCTATAATTTCTTCCCCTCCTCAGAGGTAACCTCACTTGCAATTAAGACCTCCTTGGGGCTTTCAATCGTACCAAGGTTAAATGAGTTTGTTTTGGTTGAGTTAATGTAAATATACTCAAGTCATGCAAGTTGAAAAGAAGAGACTCAGGCAAGTAAGCGAAATAAATGTCTTTATTATTAATGGATGCGAGATCATAATTGAATAAGATCAGGAAAACAAACGTCCCCATAATTTGCAACTTTGTCTTCTTCCGTCTTCTTGCTTTTTTCGGACAACAGATCTTGAAACTGCTGTAATTATTTTTCCCATTTACTTTCCCCTTTCTGCTCCGTTTCATTTTTACTATTGTTGCCCTATATCCCCATGCGGGAAGCTTTGGGTCATGAGTTTGGAGGACAATGCTTTCGGGTAGGCCGGATTTGATTATGTGGGTGGGTGGAGGATTCCTGTGTGAGTTGGGTTGTTCTTTTTTCGGGTCTGGTATTTTATAGGAGTCGATGAGGTTCTGAATTTCATGTCTGAGGCGGGCATAGCTGTCGGTGTCATGGACTTTTTGCTGGTGGAGGTAACAGTATAGGTTTAGGTCAAGGTAGCGTGATACAGGGTTCGGAAGTGGTTTAGGTTCTAAGGGACTTAGGAGTCCTTGCCTTTTCAGCTCTTCAAATACATTTGACAAAGGTCTACCAAAATTGGAGAATCGCCTGTTCCTGATAGGGGCGACCTCAGAAGGAGTGGGCTTGGTCCCCGAAGGTCCCTTAATGGTCTTTCTATTCAGGTTGTAGAACTTTCTATCATTGGCTATATGGGGTATGGTCAAACTGGCCACAGCGGCGGTCAGAGCATGCAACTGCTCGGTAATCTTAGTGAGATTAGTCTCCAACTGAACCATGCGAGAACCCTCGTTATCTGACTCACTCATGTTCACTAACGGCCTTTTGACAAGTCTTCTTTCCTCTCTAACCCAACGGAAATCTATGGTGCCTTTTAAAACCACATGTTAGCATGTATGCGTGCGATGCATGGAATATATAAGTCGGCCCATTATCATTTTAAAGCATTCAATCATACTATTACGAGGTGCAAACTTTTCCCAGTTGAAAAAGGCCCAACAAGTTTACACTTTCGCGATAACGTGACTAAATAACTTCAAATGATACGGGGCCCAAACACAAAGTGGCTCATCAACATTTTAGAAGCTTTTGGCCCAATTGTCATAAGACACAAACTTGTCCCAGTTTAAATGGCCCAACAAGTTCATAGCTAATGACGAAAGGTCCAACTGAATCCAAATGATGATAGTCCCCAAACGCAAGTATAAAGGGATGGTTTCTATTGGTCATACAACTATGGTTCACATGTGGGTTTATGGGGTGTAGATAAAGGCTCCCGCCGGCGAATGATTGCCCACAACTAGGTCTCCCCACTCAAGGGTTCGAGCGACCAAGTGAGAGCACCTTTTTTTATACGCTAAGGTACGTTCCAACGAGTGATGATACATGACTGACTGTCAAACGGATTTCTTATTGAAGATTCCCATAGGGAGGGTGGAGCGTACTCTCTTAAATACCCAAGCCTCTTAGGCTCTTATCGCCTTGGTGACAGGAATAAACAATAGGTCCTCCAAATTAGTCCATCACGGTAGGCTTCGAGTAAATGATTATCTAGGTGCCTTCACATATTTTCCTTTCAGCTTTAGAAAGGTAGTGAATGAAGGAAGACACCAAACCAGTACCTATCTCTAATAATGCCTTTGATTAAACCCCTTCAACCCACGGTAGACACGGTTAACTAAAGCACAAATCAGAAACATTACAAGACATTGTTTCGGGGCCGATTCTCTATCCCCAATGGAGTCACCAGACTGTAGGACACAAAAATCGGCGACACTGTTCCAGGCTAGCTGCTCGATCGGGAGTACGGAGTAGCCCGTAGGGGACTAAACCGGAGAAATAAATGGAGTCTCCACCCAGTGTGAACTGGGAAATGATTTAAGGCCGCATTCACCCCTCGCAATGGAAGACCTTAAACCGTTTGGATCGGAATGGTCCCTTACTTATGCCATTTGTAATGAAAGGATTTGTGTAATAATATAACCAAGTCTATGCAACATACATACGCAAGAACACATATATCTAAGTTCGTATGAATCAACAATACGCATGCGAAGAAATAATAATAAATAACAAAAAAAAAGAACGGGAATAAAGAAAATGGTGCCCTCAGGTCTAACCTTTTAAGTCGCCTCTTAGAAGTGCGTTACGCGGTTGTCGGAAGGGTTAACGCTCTGCAACTCCTCTGGTTCACTGGATCAATGTCTTTCTTCGTCGCTTCGCTGTTTTGGGCTGCTATTTTCTCTATTTTTGCTGCTATTTTTAGCTACTATTTTTGCGGTAAAATGGGACTGTTTTAGCTCAATGTTTTGCGATTATTTGGGTAGTTTTCGGGGCAGTATTTTTGGTGGTTTAGGGGAAGTATTCTGGACAGTTTTTCAGTTAAAGGATGCAATTTTCTGGGATGGATTTTCGGTGATAGTGATGCAGTTTGGGGGGACAGTTTTGGGGTTTATGGTGTGCAGTTCGCGAGTGCAGTTTACGGGTTTATGGCGCAGGTCAGGGGCTATTATTGCTGTATTATGGGTGCAGGACAGAGGCTGTTTTGTGGTATTATGGGTGTAGGTAAGGGGCTATTTTGCGAGTTTAAGGATGTAGTTTGTGATTGTATTTTGCGGCAGTACAGGGCTAGTTTCTTAGTTGTGTTTCACGGTAAAGGATGGCTAATGAAGATCTCTTTTCACGGCAATGCAGGGTTAGTGGGGGATGAGTTTCAACGGTAGTGCATGGAGTTCTCCTTGGGCGTGAATGCTAGGGGGAGAATGGTTGGTTTATGCTCTTTTTTATAAGAAAGGCTTAGGGCTTTCCTTGTACGGGAAGGGAATAAATCATGCAATTATGGAGGATATCCTCTAATTAGTGTGCTACAAGGAAAATGATCTCTCTAATTTAGGGAGGTGATTTAATTTGATTTCTTTAATTCGGGAAGGTGATTTGTTTGGATTTCGACATGTGTTTAATGTGTAATTATTATTTTGGAGGGATTTAGTTGCTTGGGCGTGTGTTTTGTTTTTTGGTGGGCTTGGTGTATGGGCTTGGTGGTGTGTGGGCTTAATGTGTGGCTTGGTGTGGATTGCGGGGTTTTCAGCCAGGGATGAATTTTAAAACAGAGATCCAACGAGCGAACCCGAAGCTAAGCAAATGAATTAAGTCCAACAAGGTATCAATTTCTGAATTTTCCCTTCCGACGTCCGTTTCATGCGACTTCCGCAACTTAAAGGGTAGTGCCTCAGTACGAGGGTCATCATCGGGACTTATATGTAAAAATGCAGTGCCTACAGTCGCCCCCACTTTGATGGGACTTGTGCAGTGTGTGACACTGACAATCCTATCAAAGTTATGCATGTATTTTTACTTATCTGGCTCGCCAGCTGCTGCTTAACTTGCATGTTGCTTCGAACTGAGTTGATCTGGTGGTGATTTGCTACGACCTTTGGGCTTTGTTCACGAACCACCGAATGTGGGCTTTGTTCCCTGGGCTTTATTCCCGAATTATGTTGATAAGTTATGGACCCCTTCCGAACCTTGCTCCTTTCCTGGAGAGCCATTCCCGGCATGCTAAACCTCATTCCCGAGACGTCACGGTTGTAGGCCTCGGCCCATGCTCCATTCTCGGAGCGCCATTCCCGGCATGTGATGATATAGGCCTCGACCCATGCTCTATTCCCGGAGCGTCAATCCCGGGATCGCTGATGTGGGCCACGACCCATGTTCTATTCCCGGAGCGCCATTCCTAGTATGTGATGATACGGGCCTCGACCCATGATCCATTCCCGGAGCGCCATTCCTGGTATCGCTGATGTAGGCCTCGACCCATGCTCCATTCCCGGAGTGCCATTCCCATTATGTGATGACATTGGTCTCAACCCATGCTCTATTCCCAGAGCTGCTGATAATGTGGGCCTCGACCCTGGGACTCATCCCCAAAAACTGCTGATGATGTGTGTGCCTCGACCTTGGGACTCATCCCAAAACTACTGATGATGTGTTGGCCTCGACCATGGGACTCATCCCAAAAACTGCTGATGATGTGTGGGCCTCGACCCTGAGACTCATCCCAAAAACTGCTGATGATGTGTGGGCCTCGACTCTGGGACTCATCCCCAAACTGATACTGATGTGGGCCTCGACCCATGCTCCATTCCTGCAGTGTCATTCCCGGCATACTGAACCTCATCCCCGAGGCATTACTGATGTGATGGTTCATTCCCAAACCGTGCTGTATGAGAAAGGGTAGACTGGTCGCCCCCTAGTCTCGGTTCATCTTTCTATTCTTTGCTGCTTTCATTAGGTCAAGGTAGATCTCCTGATGTGATGTTACATAGCAACATATTATACTGCCTCTCACGAGATAATCCCGATAGCTAAACAAATTTTTGTCCTCAGAGGATGCTTAGTGTCGAAACCAGAGAACCTTCAAAGTACTTGATACAACTCAAATTTGCATGCCTGAATAAATGATCTGAACTAGACTCCAAGTGTGTGTGTGCCAAGGTTCTTTCGCAGCTTAATCCTTAAATAAGCCGACTCGATGATTTCGTTTCAAAAGAATGGGATCGGTGGGTCTAACCAACCTAGATGTCTTGATCATACTCAGCAAATACTTCTTCCTACTCAACATGATATGGTTTTCTTCTTCCTTCGTCTTTTTTTATCAACACACCTACCCTTTAAGGTACCATTTCTCCTCATTGTGGTCCTAATACTCGCCCATGGGTAGCTTCAAGCTTATCGGTTATCGGTGGTTTTCTTCTTTTTTCTTTTGTCTTTTTTTTTCTTTCTTTTCATTTTGAACTTTCTTTTTCTTTTTTCCCTTTTTGTCTTCTTTTTCTCTTTTCTTCGATACACCTACCCTTTAAGGTAGTATTTCTCCTCATGGTGGTCCTAATACTCGCCCATGGGTAGCTTCACGCTTATCGGTTATGGGTGGTCTATTTTTCCTTTTTCTTTTCAGAGACGTTTTCTTTGTTTCCAATCATATCATATATCGTAGCATAAGTAAACCAGGATGGACATCTAGGCAAACGGTCATTCACTGATCCTCCATTTCTTCAACTAGTCAACTCACCGACCACTCAAGCTTCTACTGCTAAAATTTTGTAATCAAGTGCTCGTGAGTCTAGCCGAGATCAATCCACTCATAATATCGGATGAGAGCACATCTCGCACTCATCGTTTCTAAGGTTTCCCTACAGCAAACAATGTCATCACCGGACATATGCCTAACCATCAAAAAGTTCTCTCTCTTTTTTTTCACTCACTCACTCCACCGAATTCTTCCTATCCATTGCTGATAATGTGGGCTTCTCCCCATGGGATTCCTTCCCGAAACTGATACTGATATGGGCCTCAACCCTGGGATTTCTTCCCGAAACTAACAATGATATGGGCCTCAACCCGAGGATTTATTCCTGAAACTGACACTGATTCATTCCTGAAACTAATAACATTGTATTGTTGCTGCTTCTGGTTGGCTTGCCTTCACCGCTTCCTTCTTCCTTTTTGAACCCTGTGAGTATAAAATAAAACAAAACACAAAAAGAATACAAGTGCGTTACGTGTATGCATGCATGCGTGGGTGAATTTCTAATCCCGTTGGGTTAGGTCTTCCGTCAGTTCTCCTGGTGACTGCTCGGTCTTCTCTTCCTCAGGCAAAATACTGCTTCAATCTATCCACGTTGATCGGCTCAGTGAACTCGTTCCCTTTCAAATCTGATAGTCTCACTGCCCCATTTAACATTACTTTCTGGACTATGTAGGGTCCTTCCTAATTGGGTCTGAACTTTCCTCTCGGGTCTGTTGTCAACGGTTTTGACTGCTTAAGCACCAAATCACCCTTTCTGATCTTAGTAGGACACACCTTCTTGTTGAATGCTCAAGCCAACCTCTTCTGGTATAATTGTATGTGATGTAAGGACTTCATTCTCTTCGCACCCAGCAGTGCTAACTGTTCAAATATCTGCGAGGCCCATTCTTGTTCAGGTAGCTCTGTCTCTGCAAATACCCGCATGGACTGTATCTCAACTTCCACTGGCAGTACTGCTTCCATTCCGTAGACCAAAAAGTAAGGTGTGGCTCTTGTTGTTGTTCTCACAGATGTTTTGTATCCCCACAGGGCGAACGGCTGCTTGTCAGCCCAATCTTTATAGTTCTCTGTCATATTGGCTAGTATCCTCTTTATTGTCTTATTGGCTACTTCGACTGCCCCATTTTCCTGTGGTCTGTAAGGTGATGACTTGTGTTGTCCTATCCCATAATTCTGTAGCATTGCCTTCGTTTATCCCTGAAACTGGACTCCATTGTCTGTTACCATATGATGTGGCATTCCATATCGACAAATGATGTTCTGGGCTATGAACTTTGCCATCTGCATTGCTGTAACATTTTGAAATGACTCGGCTTCCACCCATTTTGAGAAGTAGTCTACTGCCACTACTATAGAGCGATGTCCATTCGATGCGTGTGGTCGAATTTCTCCAACCATATCAATTCCCATGCTGAGAAAGGCCACAGCTCTGATAGCCTATGGAAATCTGTGTGTGGAAAATGGTTCAAGTTACCGTGCGCTTGACAATCATGACAAAGTTTTACCAGCCTCGCGAAGTCAGCCTCCATGGTCGACCAGTAAAAACATTGTCTTACTATCTTGCGAGATAAATTCAATCCGTTCATGTGCGGTCCGCATACCCCGGCATATACTTCTTCCATTGCCTTATGAGCCTCTTCTTTTCTTAAACACTTCAGCTGGATGCCATTCGCTTGTCTCTTGTATAGTTCTCCCTTCAAACTCATATACCCGAGAAGCCAACTTCTGAATGGCTATCATTTCCTTTCTGCTTGCTTCTTCCGGAAGTTCCCCGCGTTCTAAGTATCGCTTAATATCATAGTACCACGGTTTCCCATCGTCGATCTCTACTTCCAAGACCTTTTTTATCTCGTAGACAGATCTGTTTGCTGTGGTCAACACTAGAGGTCTCATCACCAACTTCTCCGGATTTTTCCAAGTCGCGGCTAGTGTAGCTAACGCGTCGGCCATTTGATTTTCTTCTTGCGGCAAGTGCTGAAATTTACAATCGGGGAGGGCCTGTGCCAGACTCCTGAGGTGGAACAAGTAGGGTTTCAATCGTTCTTCCTTCAATTCCTATTCTACTTGCATCTGTCTGACTACCAACATCGAGTCTCCGTAAACTACAACGTTCTTAGCCTTCAAAGTTATCAACACAGTCATTCCAAAGGCGCATGCTTCATACTCAGCCATGTCATCATCAAAAACATGGATATCATCACTCAATCTGTGTGGAGGGTCCTCACGCCTCACATTCTCAGAGCCTCCCCCAGCACGGGGCACAACTATATTACCTATAGCGGTGGTCAAAGCATGCAACTGCTTGGTAACCTTAGTGAGACTAGTCTCCAGCTTATCCATACGATATCCCTCGTTAACTGATTCGCTTAAGTTTGCTGACGGCCTTTTGACGAGTCTTCCCTTATCTCTAACCCAACGGGTATCTATGGTGTCTCTTAAAACTGCATGTTAGCATGTATGCGTGCGATGCATGGAATATATAAGTCGGCCTATTATCATTTTAAAGCATTCAATCATACTATTGCAAGGTGAAAACTTGTCCCAATTGAAAAGGCCCAACAGGTTTACACTTTTGTGATAACATGGCTAAACAACTTCAAATGATAAGGGGTCTAAACATAAAGTGGCCCATCGGCATTTTACAAGCTTTTGGCCCGATTGTCATAAGAGGCGAGCTTGTCCCAGTTTAAATGGCCGAACAAGTTCACAACTCATGCCGAAACGTCCAACTGAATCCAAATGACGATAGTCTTAAACATAGGCATAAATGGATAGTCTCTATTAGTCATACAACTACAGTTTATATACGGGTTTTGTTGGACAATTATGACCCATAACGTCACTATTTGTACAGATCATGGTGTTGTTGTACAAATTAACTATGTGACAAAGGAGATTGCTCTCTTATCATTTGTGATTAGATCACCTTAGATGTATAAACGATAAAAGGTCTCTATGATTTGTTCCTGGACGGAGAATGATATGAGACAGTATCAGTCCACGTAGGATAAATCATTAAATATCCCTAGTCAGAGTATTATCGAGATTGGACATCGATAAATACGTAAAAGACTAGTATTGCGCTTGTCCGCGTTGTGAGGGCACAACGGCATAGTTATCATATATTTGGGTATTGGATACTCATGCAAGTGTAATAGGAGGTTGTGTTGCACCGATGGTACGGGAAACATCTTCGCTCTGGATAGACCCCCTCGGAATCCCATTGGTAGTATGACTGTGTGTCTATGGGAGTCCGACATCAGGGTAGGTGTATTTGGTCTTAACCTTAGACTTGCACCGCTAATACTTACGACAATCAATATACTTTGGTTGAGGTCGTCCAAGGCTTTAACCGGTTCTGTGTACGCCAATACTGGGTATATTGAGAATCGTAGAGTATTGGGTGTGATATCAAGACGGAAGTATCACTCTAGTCATATTGGAGATGATGTCACGTATGATACGGTATTAGTGCTCTTAAGTGCTGCGCGGCCATCGGGATATTATGACTAGGTCATGTATATCCGATTATAGAGACTAGTCACCAGACATCCGACATGTGCTTCGTACGGGGCAGACACAACTCCAGCCCCAGGCCTAGCACGTGACCATCCGATACTAGATCGATATGCACTATACGATGTATACTACGCCTGATACAGATCCTTCATTCCTGTAAGGATATTTCCGGAGAATTGGGTAGGCATTGTGCTTTGCTAGAAGCCAACCTTGTCTTGTGAATCGGTAAAACGTAGTACTTGGTACTTGCGTGTTCGGATAGTCCGACGACCGTATTTACTGCCGACATATCCGGGGATCTCATGGGTCGCTTCCCAATGATTCACCGATGATGTATGACTCGCACTTTAATTAATCTGGGATTAATTCGATGAGAGAGAAAATTAATCTGGGATTAATTACGTAGATATTTTATCTGGGATAAAGTATCGTCTAAAGAGAGAAAACGATTAATTTGGAATTAATCGGGTAAATTAATATATTCGATATATTAAACAAAATTGGATTTCATTACGAAATTAAAGTCAGACTTTAATGCGAACGAACGAATTAATTTAGAATTAATTCATTAACGACGTTCGTAATATATTTGCGAGGCATCGATATTTAATTAAATTAGATTTAATTATTTAACGACGGAAGTTCTTTTAATCGGATTAAACGAAACCGAGCCGCGACAAATGTTCGTAGAGATATTTGAATTTTGAATTCAAATATGTGGGGCCCATGTGTGGTAGGTGTACCTACCACCCAACTACCTTGTTTTGCTTTTTGAAAAACCATTTACCCACACCTACCAAGTTTAGGGTAAAAGTGAAATGGTTTTACCAAAAGGTGAATAACAAAAGGGCTCTCTACACTTTGGTAACTCATTTATTTTTCATTAGATGAAAATTTGTAAAACCCTAGACAACTCTCTCTCTCTCCCATCTTCTTCAAGTTCACGCCCAAGGGGCCAAAGTTCACTGTTTTTCTGTCAACAAAAACGTGAGCAGTGAGGAAGCATTTTGTGTAATATTTAATTTGGAATTAAAATAGTGAATTAGTATTAAATACATATTAAATTGGATTTAATGTTGTAGTTTAATTTAATTCGAGAATTCGTACTTTGAGTACTTATTCGCAAAAACGAGTTTGACTCGCGCAAAATCAAATCGTTGTTTGAACATTGGATGATCACTAATTATCAGATAAATTAATTTGATTAGATTGATTGATAACATGATTGTGTGAATACATGGTTGTGGTGAATGAATAATGTATATCGGATGGATATTAGTCGAGTGGGGGCAATTTTGGAAATTGTTGTAATAAATTCGATTTATTAAATTGGACCTGCGTGTCCAGCCTTATCACCTCTATTCTCTTTGTATTCTCTTCTCACCTATTCCCCTCAATGTAAATGAGGTTTCTTTAATAGTGTAGTGTAACGGGTAGAAATAATACAAGTGCTAGTTTGAGAGAGAAATGGAGAGATATGATCTAGGATCAATGTGTTAAGTATCCATCCGCATATCATTATTATTTATTTTCATATGCGCTTTATTATGTGTTTAGAATGCATGTTTAAGGGTGTATGATGATGAGACCTTAACAAAGATAATAAATTGGTAGCCAATTTGCACGCGAAAAGCCCTCATTAAAATATCATGCGTCTTTTCCTTCCATTGAGTGATTCTTACTCAAGATCTGAGACTGGCATTGGGTTGTTGGCCAAAGTCAAGCCCTTTGTCCGTCGAAGATGTGTTTGAATCACGAGATTTTTATTCTATATTGGTGTCTTGTCCAAGTTGTGGTTTGTTGGCCAAAGTCAACACCACTTCTTGTCCATCGACATTGATTACGAAGCTTTCTATGGTCAATGGGTCGCGCTTGACTGGGATCACTAGGTTTGTTGTGCCAAAGCCAAGGCTTAGTTGATTCAGAGGAAAAGGGTTAGGTAATACATTGGATGTATTGGCATATATAAGATATATGTTTTGGACTTGGATGTCTCCCTACCGGATCTAGGAATTGGATGAGATCCAATTGATCTAAGAGATCTAGCTAGTTAATTATCATACAATTTGATGGCCAAAGTCAAGATTGTGGGATATTTAACGGGATCCTAGCCCACTAGGAAACACGGTTTTGGCCGAAAATACACATTGTGGAATAGGAAGGGTTTTCTTTATTTTGGAAATATTAAACCTTAAGTATAAAAAGAAATTTTTGTTTTTGTTTTTGGTGGATCTCTCATTCTAACCCTAGCATTCATCTTCTTCTTCTCCAAATCCTCTCAAATTGTTGAGAAAACAAAAGAAGAGCAAAGAAGAAAAATAAAACAAAATTGTGTGTGATATTAATCTCTAAAAGGTTTAGAGATTAATTTTATGAGTGTAGCTCACACTAGTTTCCATTTGTAATGAGACATAGCTCAGAAGACTTTTTGGTGTTGAACCAAAAATTATTCTTTCCATCTAATATAACTCACGACAGTGGGGTGGATTTTTGCCCACTGTCGAGCACTTGTTTATGTGTTTTGGGATTGTGTTTGGGCAATTTTATTTGAAAAATTAGACCTGAAATCATCACTGCATGTCACGCATATTTAGGACTATTTTAGTTGTGTTTCGGGTGCACTTTGTGTTCAAAATAGTCCAATTTTTGCACTGATGTTCGGGGCTGTTCAGGGACTGTTTCAGGACTGAAATTTTGTTCAAAATAGTAGCAAAATTTCAGTGGTACTGCTAGTCACATTCGGCCACTCAAAGGGAAGGGCAGAAAACATTTTCAAGTCTGATCCGTGTGCCTAAGCCGTTTCCGCTGCGCAAAGAAAGTGTTTCCTACAGTGAAACATATTCTCAAGTATCTTAAGAGAACAAGAAATTATATGCTTATATATTTTGGTGATGGTATGATCCTCAGGGGATATATGAACTCTGATTTTCAGACGGATGTCGATTCTATGAAATCAACAACTGGATCAGTTTACTCTAGATGGTGGGGCCATTGTGTGGAGGAGCATAGAGCAATTATGTATTGCTGACTCTATCATGTAGGCTGAGTATGTAGCAGCTTGCGAAACAGTGTAGCTCCGGAAGTTCTTGGGAGATCTGGAATTTGTTTCATGTATGGATAAACCACTCACACTTTATTGCGATAATAATGGTGCAATGACGAATTTCAATGAACCGATAAGGCATAAGAAATGAAAGCATATATAGAGAAAATATCATCTCATCCGAGAGATAGTGCATAGATGAGACGTTTATGTCATAAAGATTGCATCCGCAGAGAACCTGACTAATCCATTTACAAAGACCTTGTCGGCTAAAGTGTTTGAACGTCACCTAAATGATCTAGGATTACGTGACATGTCATATTTTCTCTAGTACAAGTGGGAGATTGTTGAGATATATGCCCTAGAGCTTCATGTAATGTAAACGAAATTATATATTATGAAATAAAAAGATACATTATTCATTTATCAAAGTGTCAATTTAATATCACATATTGTAAATTATCTTGTTTACCGTTGATTACTCATATGCCTTCAGACTTAGTGTATGAATGTCATACACAAGAGGATTTAGTAATCTAAAATAGTCCATATATAGCAAATAAAGCGGGTACTTTGTTTGTAGTTTATCTATAGCTGCAGTTCATTCTATAATTGTATAGCAAACTTGATCCGGGATCGTCCATGTAGTGACATGAGAATGGAGACACCTTATATGATGTGATCATATAGTACTGGACCTAGATAGAAATGATTTTCTTATAATATCCGTTAAATAAAGAAATTTATTTCGATTTACTAGATGGTCATATATGGATTGATCTGAATCCTTAGTGTACTATGAACTCTTGTATGGCAGACTATGTCCTTTGATTTATAAAGGTGAGGTTGGTGTAGCAATCTTGACCAATAGCTACATACTTTGGGGACATGGTTTGATGTGTAGCTGGTGATGTTTTACATAGATATAGAGTTCACTCCTTCTTGTGAGAAGCAGATGAGTATCTTCCTTAAGGGTTGATTTGGTACTTGAACAATAGAGCGCTCAATTCTTTCTATTGCGAATAGAAAAATTAACATTCATAATGGTTATGAATAAATCATTCATTAGAGAATCAATGGTACGCAAGGTAAAAATAATTATAGGGGTGTAACGAATAATATGACTAGACTCTAATTATGAGAAACTCGTGAATGGTCAATCCGTAAGTAATGACTATATTGATAGACACCAACGTAATTCGACTTTTATTATCTATCTACGGCAACGAGAGTGCAGCTTCGGGTTTTCAGTGGAATAAACCAAAGTTAATAATTCAGAATATTTAATTAAGAGATTAATTAATATTCCGGGATTATTGGAAATAGGTTTTTGGAAACATTTTGGTAGGAATGGAAGTTATATTTTTAAAAAGGTAATAACATATTTGATTTTGTAATATCCTTTTGTCATGATGATGACATTAAATAAAATATTGATATTGCAAAAAAAAATTGGATTCCAATCCCAGGGCTGGTCGAATTTCTTATAGTAGAATGGGAAGAGTTTTGTTTATTTTTCTGGAAATCAAAACCCTAAGTATAAAAGGAAAATTATTTTTTCTTTTTGCAAACCCAAGCCATTCCAAACCCTAGCCACTTTTTGATGATCTAAGTTTTCTCTCAAGAGTTGAAGAAAAACAGGAACAACAAAAACTAAAAGTTGTTGTGTTACAATTGTTTAATCTCTAAAGTGTTTAAATATTATTTTGTGAGTTTATCCCACATTATTCTCGATTAGTTGCGAGACATAGCACGAAAGGCTATTTGGTGTCGAATCAAAAATAAACTTCATCTTCTTTTCATCAACCTCACGGTAGTGAACATATTTTGTTTACTGCCACCACTTATTTTGGGGTTTCATGGCTCAGTTTGATTTTTTTAAATTCAAAAATATTAGGGAACATTAAGGGATGTTTCAAGAGTGTTGTGGGGCTGTTTTGGTGAAAATCATATCTGAAACACTGGTGTGGTCTATGCAAAAGATGGGTTGATTTGGGCACTGAGTTGGGCGCATTTTGGGTCCAAAACAGTCCAGCTCTGAATTGATGTTTCAGGACTGAAATTTTGTTAAAACCAGAAGCAAAATTTCAGTGAAGAAGCTGACTACATGCGGCCAAGTAAAAGGAATGGCGGAAATTTTTTTTCAATGCCGATCCCGGGTGCCTATGGCGTTTCCACTGTGTTAGGAAATCGGTTCATATAAAAGCAACATTTCTTCCTATTAACAATAAATAGGTGCTCCCCCAAAATGCCCAATACCATGGTTAAATGTCCTATGTGGAATCCATATCCAAACTATATATAAGAATATATTCAAAAAACACCAAAATAAATCGACGTAAGAATGGTCGAAATACCTCATTCATCCATGCCTGAAATGTTACGTGAAATGTGGCAGAGGCATTGGTCAATCCGAATGACATCACTAAGAATTTATAGTGTCACTCATACGTTTGGAAATCTATTTTCTCCAAATCCTCGGATCTGACCCTGATCTGGTGGTATCAGTCTTTAGATCCAGCTTTGGAAACACCATCGTGCCACCCAACTCATCCAACAACTCATATATAAATACAATCAGATACTTGTCTGGTATTGTGATTTTATTCAATGCGCGATAATTGACCAAAAAGAAAAGAAAAGCCAACTGCCATCTTTCTTCTTAACTAGTATCACTGAACTTGAAAACGGACTACAACTCGATCGGATTATGCCTGCTAGTAATATTTCCCTTATAAGTTTTTCGATTTCATTCTTTTGGTAATGTGGATACCTGTAGGGGCTCAAGTGGGGTGAGGAAACTCTTGCCTGAGGTCAGATTGCGTGTTCATGCATCCTCTCCTTAAGCAGCAAAATAGGTTGGTTAAAAACATCATCATACTGTCGCAGTATCTCTTGGACTAATTGATCACCACCCTCTTGGTTTTTGCTACTATGATTCAACTTCAGCCTGCTCTATTTCAACTCAATTACCAACCAAACATCATCTCTTTGTAGAGTTCGAATAATGGCATTGTACGACATCATAGACAGTCTAAAAAATGGTTCTCCATGCTACCTCACGGTTTTCCCACCCTTGGTGATTGTCATGGTCAATTCACGATAATTAGAAGAGAAATCTCTAAGAATTTCTAGCCAAATGACCCTCAAAATGATGTCCGCACACCCAATTTAAAATACGAAAAAATCTTCTCTAAAATCCATCCATGATAGTTTCACCTGATCCTCCTTACAGCAACCTTGCCCTCTTATTCAGCCCCCATCACCCAGTTCCACTCCAAACGACTTAGACAAATCCATATGTAGCTGCAACTCTTCAACCATAATCGATGAGATGAATTAGTGAGAGGCCCCGCTGTCGATCAAGATTACCACCTCCCGGCCTCGTACTGACCCAACATTCGCATGGTTTACCTACATGAACAAATCCTATCAAAGACTTCATGGACACCATCTACGATTGCTTCATTGTTTTCCCTTGTTCGACCCTTGAATTACCTTCCCTCGTCCGGTTGTTTCCATAGAAACTCTTGGTATGGGCCGAAAAACTTGAATTGGGGCAGATGGTTCACGTGCACTAAGCTCATATGGCTGAATTGGTTCTCAAGCTGTTGGACCTCTTAGTTCTCTTTCATTTGACGCAACGTTTCGTTCGGTTCTTCACCCATTTCCTCTTATTCTATAATCATAAGCTTCAAGTTTTTATTTTGACACACATGGCCAAGAAAGAATCTGCCATTGCACTTAAAACACAAGTTGTTTATGCGTCTGTAATTTTCTTTCTGCTCCGAAAGTCTTCAAAACGGTGGAGGCCTATAATAGGTCGACATCGCTGAGTTGTTTGCTCAAAAATCCCGTCCAATGTTACTGAAAGGAGCTCCTCTGGTGGTCGGTGTGGTTTTGCTTTGTTCAAGTGCCGTCTTGAGGCTAAATTCGTGAGTGGATGATGATGAATAATGTGGACTTGACCCATTAGTATTTGATTTATTTCTCGTCAAGCCCATTCCAAAGTCATGTGGTTTCCCAACGTAGTCAGCCCTTTAGTCAGAGAATCTGCAAAATTATCTTATGTGGGTATTTTCTCTATAATAACTTCGTTGCAAATGCTCCAGACTCCATTTTTTTCTTCTAAGCCGAGTGCAAGTCTACATGTGAAGAAGTGTGTGAGTAACTCTTCGTTCGCCTCCGGCGTGGTGCTAGAAGCAAGCTCAAATGCAATAATGTACTTGCTGATGCTTCTCGTTTGTTTCAGATTTATCACCGTTGGGTATCCCGTCGGTATTGTTGAAGAACGAAACTGTTCCAACAGCTCCTCATTCAGCTTGGTCCAAGTACGTGGTGGCCATCGTGCAGCTAACCATTTATACAAATTTAAAACGACCTTCTCAAAACACATCGTCGCGGAAGAAATTTTATCAACCTCAATGATCTCATTAACCTAAAATAATGTTCAACCCAATAAATACACCTCTACGGGTCGAGTCCGTCAAACAATAGTAAATCGAGCCTTCAGTACCTATTTCCCCCTTCTAGCATAACCCTTGTTCAATCTTCATCATCAACACTCTTATACCAATGGTTCTGTGAAGCCCCTGCTATTTCAACTCTCTTCCCTTTTCTTGGCATCTCTAACTAACATTCATATCCCTCCTAATAGCTATCAAAGCCTCTTGCCCTTTCCTCAACTCCTCTATTGTACGGTTGATCCCTTCTTGCCCTTTGCAAAAACCTTTAACCGCCTCACACATTTTTTCCACATAGATCTATACTTCTTCGACTCGGGAATCAATTCTTTCTCCCGAACGTGTTGAGACCATACTATTCCCACAACCCCACTATCATCCGCTCTAATAACACTGATGAAGCTTCCCTTGTTTTCATGTGAGTTCAGCAGTTCACTCCTCACCCACACGACCTGCAACTCCCTGCACTACCACTACAACTCTGAACTGAGTTCCCAACAACCCCCACAAGCAACAATTTCAGCAAGCAAAAGGAATTCTAGGTATTCAAGCAATGTACTTGTGATCAATATTTGTACTCAATAAGCAATGTAACAATGATAGAAATGAATGTAAATACAACAACTTTTCATTAATAAAAATAACCTCCAAGGCTACTGTTCTTCCACTCTTTTCATTTCAAAGTGTCTATTACATAGCAAAAATCTAATACTACTAAAAAACTAGATATTTCCAGGAACAATCGGCTGCCTCTATTTACTCCTATGACATTCCCCAAATGACCTCCAGTTTTCCAGATCTTCTGCCCCCCCTGCTTTTGTCATTTTCTTTCCTTTACTGCTGCCCTAACAAACTCCTCTCCCATTAGTCCAGCTTTGTCCCCCTCTCTGATGCTTCCACTTGGAAATAGATCAACATATATTTTGCTCCTTTGATAGACCTTCAACCAATGGGCCCTATCATCATCATCGCCATCACCTTTACTATTATTAAATTATTATTATTATTATTATTATTATTATTATTTTAAAAAAATTAGAAATTTTGGAATTTAATAAATATATTAAGAGCATAAATGTCAGTTCAAGAAATAAGACTCATTCCCAACTCTTTTAGGAATGAGATTTACATTTCTCATTTCCTATTTTGATGGAGTAAACACTAAGAATCATTCATATTACTCTTTCACATTCCCCACATCATGAAGTAAACAAACCCTTAATATGATCAAGCAATGGCCCTCAAGAAATGAGTAAAGCATGCTCTTGTTGAAAAATTCCATTAGTATCAAGTCATTTATGCAATAATTCTATTATATTTTATCACGTGTTAAAATAGTAAAAAATAATAATTATATTCATACAACGAGTGAGTGATATCACATCACTTATAAAAAAAAGATCCCAACCTACTACAAAAATGATAAAATTAAAATGGAAAAAAATGGAAAAGAAAAAAATTAATTCCATAATTTGATAAAGTTAGCACATATAAATTTCTCCCAACAAATCTAATCACCAATTTACCAACAACAATTTTTAGTCTGTACTTTCTTGCTGTCTTGCAACTTTTAATTTATCTAAAATCAACAGAGCACTGATGAACAGCTTGATTGCAAACATATAATCTGCATTACCTATGAATCGACAATTTTGAAATAGTAAAATCACGATGCTTAGAAATTGCTACTCCCAGTTTACAATCTCATCCAAATTAACCATTAAAAAACCTTCCAATAAAATAAGTGCCACAAAAAATTTAAAAAAGAAAAATCAACAAAAATGATAATTCAATACAACCCCAACTAACCAGTTGCTAGCTAGCCTGCTAAGCATTTGCCGGACTTGGACTCACCAACACTAGATTTGATGGACTACCCGGCGGCGGCGCTCCAACTGTAATAACCTGCTGCTGCTGCGGCGGAGGCGGCGGCGGAGATGTCGTCACTGGAGGTGGAGGATTTGGGTTCTCAAGAGGAGGAGGAGGGGTACTAGGTGGAGTAGAGGCAATTGGGGTCGGTGGGTTTGAGCTGGGATTTGGAGATTGGGGGCTAGGTTGAGTGGAGCCAAATTCAGGGCTAGATGGACTAGGTGGCGAGTTAGGGTTAGGGTTTGGGTTAGTGTTTGAACTGGGGTTGGGGTTGGGGTTTGGGTAGAGAATGGGTGCTGAATGGCAAGTGTCTCCAGGGCATTTATGAGATTTTTGGATGCCATGGCGCAATAGCCCAAGCCCCAACACAAGACCCATAACCACGAGCACAGTCACTACGAAAATAAAGATTTTTGTTGCTTTCCCCACGTAACACATTTTATTTTTATTTTTTCTCTCTCTGGGTTTTGTACAAAACACACACTCTGAACTGAATCTGAAATATGGGTTTTTGTTTTAAGGTGAGATAGATAGATGGATTTTTTTTTTTCATGGTGTATAGGAGTGAATGAGTGAGTGTGCATCTCATATCTGTAGTTTGTTTTTTATGGTTGGCTCTGTTGATGTAGGTGGCACGTGAACCCCGCTTAGTTTTGCCAATCAATTATGCTTTTGTTTTTGTTGTGGTTGTTTCTTCTGCCACCAAAATTATATTATATGCAGAGTGTATATGTTATTTCTCTCACAATAAGCAGGTTTCACAATTATACAGGGCCCGATTATTATAAAAGAAATGACATATACATCCCGTATATGATATACCACATCCTTCAACCACCAGTTTGTATAAAAGGTGAGTTCATAGCTTCGTAAAGTGAGATTGATTAATCAGAATAATTAAAGGACATTAAAAGTAAATAATAATGAATCGTTGAAGGAGATTTATTGGAAGTCGAGCCTGCATGTCTGCCATGTCGGATGGAGCTAGTTGCATGTCTTGGTTTTGGCTTCCTCTTTTTATAAATTAATTAACTACTCCTGGGTTGGACCAGCAACTTCTCTTTGTTTTGTTTTTTGTTTTTTTTTTTTTTTTTTTTGGATTATTATTATTATTATTATTTGTAATACATTGATTTTTCTGAATCCATAAAGTTTTTAACTGCATATTCTATTTCTATTTTTAAAAAAAAATTGATAAATTATTTTATCGATATATTTTTTAGATTTTAAAAATTTATAAATAATTAAATTATAGCAATTTCTAAAAAAATTATAATAAATTCTATACTGAAATTATTTAACAAGAACACATGCATAAACTACAAATCACAAAAATATAGCCTCACTCACATATCCAAACTTTTCCTCCCAAAAATAAAACCCAAACTGACATATGTCATACATGTTACATCCCAATCTCTGGGATAGTGACCGATATGAGGCGAATTCACCTCCCCTCCATAAGTCTATGATGTTTTCTAAAATTTCGACATGATATATGTTGACGGTAGATTTTGGTCTCAGGGTAATATTGGAATATCCCTTCCGAAGAAATCCTCCTTCAATAGTGAATTTGTTTGGTTATGGGGGACCAAAGGCAAACTTAGCAAAAAACAGATAAACACACCAATCAACAAGGAGATTTAACGTGGTTCAGTGGATTTGGATCCGACCTACGTCCACGGACACAAACAGGATGACACTTTTATTACTTAAACACTCTTTTCGGGTCTCTTTTTGTTTTCTACAAGTCAGAGCTTGAAGAGTCAGATCCCTAATTTTTTATGCCATTTACACATACTCTGCTCTTCTATTTATAATAGTACAGAAATCAGATTCTTTTTCCCATAAGGATTCCTAGTCAAAACTATTCCATTTTCCCATAAAGATTCCTAATTAAAACTACATTCACTTCTTTTATCCTATTTGGACACTGACTCATCAGTTTTCCCCATGAAAGTATGATAACTTATCTTCTGGAGCATATCCCGCCATATTCCCTACCTTCTCTTCGGGAGTTGTGGAGGCTACCATAGGAGGGATCGGGTGACTGTCCTCTTCGTCCTCTTTCCTCCTCTTCCCACGTGTCATCTTTTTCTGTACTATTTAAAAAGACGGTTGAGATCAGCGAACTGTGAAAACGCCTCTAGCACGGTAGATTCACTTCCCCGTTTGGCGGGAATCCGACGGATGGTCGACAAGTGTCAAGGTTAGAAAAAAACCCTAAAGGATGATTTGATGGGCATTTAAACAGACGTGACTGTTGCGCGTCTCGAGAAAAAGTGCTTGAAAAGAGGCGACGAAAATTTCGATTCAACCTCGGGTCGACCACCAACAAAACGAATCCGCATACCATCTTTTTATAGTTCCCGGCACCAACTCGCATACTCGTTGGAACCGAGAACTAGGGGACAGATGTTGATGGTGTTTTCTGGCATTATGGTATTTAAAGCAGAACGTCAAGGGTAGAAGAGTAATTCCCTTCTTGAAACAAGATCATTAACTCCGACCCGGCCCATAAAAAGTCAGCAACAAGGGCCCAAACGTTTCACAATAAAAGATCGACCACAACAGGAAGAGACCGAGCACTTTATGACCGGTGACCGACAACATTCCTACTCAGATAACCGGGCACTATACGGTCGACGGCAGCATTCTCAGTACAAAGGACTATCACGCCCGACCTCATAGATACCGACCATATGGCTAGGCGTGCCCCGGAAGATGACACCTCATCCTTGTGGATAAGGCGACAAGTTATCCGATTTTCATGGGAAAACTGGTGAGTCAGAGTCCTAGTAGGATAAATGAGGTAAAAGTAGTTTTTGACTAGGAAACCTTGCGGGAGAAAGAAATTGTATCAATTAGGAATCCTTATGCTAGAAAGAGTCTGATTTATGTACTATTATAAATAGAAGAGCAGAGTATGTGTAAATGGCATCAAAAATTAGGGATCTGACTCTTCAAGCTCTGACTTGTAGAAAACAAAAAAAGACCCGAAAAGAGTGTTTAAGTAATAAAAGTGTCATCCCGTTTGTGTCCGTGGACGTAGGTCGTGTTAGACAGTTATGACTCATAGCGTCACTATTTTGTAAATGATATTGTATTATTGTACAAAATTAACTATGTAGTAGTGAAATTGCCTTTTACCGTTTTGTAATTTATTTACTTTGATATGTAAATGGTAAAAGTCCCTATGATTAGTTCCGGATTGAGATGATATGAGACAGTATCAATCCATAAAGGTTTAATCATTAAATATCTCTAGTCGTAGTATTATCGAGATTGGACATCGATAATGCAGAATAGACTAGTACTGCACTTGTGCGTGTTGTGAGGGCACAACAGCATAGTTCTCAAATATTTAAGTATAGGATACTTATGCAAGTGCGGTAGGAGGTTGTGTTTTACCGATGGTACGGAAAACAGCTTCGCTCTGGATAGACCCCGCGGAATCCCATTGGTAGTATGTCTGCGTGTCTATGGGAGTCCGCTTCAGGGTAGGTGCATATGGTCTTAACCTGAGACTTGCATCGCAAGTACTTGCGACAATCGGTAGACTTTAGTTTTGGTCGTCCAGGGTTAACAGGTTCTGTGTACACCTCTTCTAGGTTTATCGAGAATCGTAGTGTATTGGATGTGATGTCAAGACGGAAGTATCACTTCAGACATATGGAGATGATGATTGCGCAGGATACAGAACTAGTACTCTATAATGGTTGCAACCATCGGGATAATATGACAAGGTCAGGATTATCCGATTCAAATAGACTAGTTGCTTGATGTCCGATATATGTTTCGTACGGGGCAGACACATCTCCAGCCCCAGGCCTTACATGTGATCATCCGATACTGGATCGATATACACGATACTGCGGTATACTACGCCTGTTATAGATCTTATATTCCAGTAAGAATATTTCTGGAGAATTGGGTAGGCATGGCGTTTTGCTAGAGGCTAACCTTGTCTTGTAAATCGGTAAAAACGTAGTACTTGGTACGTACGTGATCGGATAGTCCGACGACCGTATTTACTGCCAACATATCCAGAGATCTCTTGGGTCGCTTCCCGAAGATTCACCGATGACGTATGATTCGAACTTAATTAATCTGGGATTAATTGCGGAGAGACTTTATCTTGGATAAAGTACTATTTGAAGAGAGAGAAAGATTAATTTGGAATTAATCGTTAAAATAATATATTCGATATATTAAACGAAATTCGATTTCGACGAGGAATTAAAATTAGATTTTAATTCGGGCAAACGATTTAATTTGGAATTAATTCGTTAGCGACGTGAATAGTAATTTTGCTAGGCACAATTATTTAATTAAATTTGATTTAATTAACGTCGCGACGGAAGTTCGCTAATTCGGAATTATCGAACTCGAGCCCGGGAGTATTTGCAGGCCCACTCGCATTCGGAATCAAATGGGGCCCACATGTCACATCAACCATCACATCACTTGTCATTAGATACACTTTTGTGTGATGGGTTTTGGTGATGGTGTGTAACACACTCAAAGGCAAGGAATGGTGATGGATTTTATGTCAAACCTACCAAAGGTTTGGTAATTGTTTGACAATTATTTTGACACAAATATAATTGATTTTTGAAATTAAAATCATCACTCACTCTCTTCTCCTCTTGACCGAAACTGTGACAGTTCACAGCTCTCTCCATTTTCAGTTTTTTTGTTGCAAAAGCTTGAAGATTTTGTGCTTGTTTGGAACATTAAATCACATACAAGGCTAGCACCTTCAAGGGATCATACAAAGGTGTTATGGGAAACTAATTCTTGAGCTTGGAAGGATCAAACAAAGCGTGGAGCTCCACTTTCCACCTTGTCCGAATCCTTCACTTCACAAAGAGAGAAGTTTTCATTTCATCAACGCATCCGCATTCCGATCTTTGTGAGTATGATTCCGCCATACTTCAATATTGTTCATTCATTTATATATATTGTTTGCTCTTTTGATCTGGGACATGGATTAGAATTTCAAACAATGGTATCATTGAGCCTAAAGAGCATGAAAATATATTAGGGTAATATTTGGGCAAAATTGATTGAAGCATGATTTGATGATTTTGATTGATTAAGTATGCTTAAATGTATGTTACATTATGTTATACATTATCAATTTCATGAAAAATAAATTGGATTAATTTTCCCCCCTTGGAGAGGCTTGGCCGAATACTACCTAGGCCATGAACTTGATGATTTGTTGTATATAAGATCATTGGATGACTTTAAACGAACATAAAAATGACGATTTGTGATTCGATTGGATTGAAAACGAAATCGGTAATTTTTCATCACCTTGGCCGAATGCATGGAAGCACATTAGGGACTTGATTTTTTGATTAAATAATGTTGGACATGTATTTAAGATAAAAATATGATTAATGGATTAATTTGATATTTTGGAAATATTGATTTAAAGAATTAATCATGAAATTACACTTAATTAATTAAGTTATAAAATTTGGAATTTTAAAATTTGATTAATTGGGCTTAATTTTGAATTGGGCCTAAAACTATTATATTTGGGCATAATGGGCTTGGTTGGACCAAGTAGGTTTGGGCAAATTGGATTGGATCCAAAGTTGGGCCTAAATCACTCCATTAAGTCCAAATGTAATAAATGGGCTTTTATGTTTAATTGGGCCTTATGGGCTTGATATTGATTTTATGGCAAATGAGGGTGATTCCTTATTGGGCTTGGAAATTGGGTTTGACCCACATTGACCAAGGCCCAAGCCTAATGAAATCAATTGAAAGCCCATCGGACTTTAATTAAACGGACATTGGATGTTAGTTGGGCTTTGAGACCCGATAGGATTAGATTTGGAATCTAAGTCATAAAAGCACAATAAAAGTGTAAATATTTAATTTGGAATTAAATATAAGGATTAGTATTGAATACGACTTAAATTGGATTTGACGAGTAGTTCGATATAATTCATGAATTCGTACTACAAGTACTTATTCTCAAAAATGAGTTGGACTCGCGCAAAAGCAAACCATTGATTGAACATTGGATTGTCACCTAATTAAAGATTAATTAATTGGATTAGATTGGTTGTATAACATGCCTTGAATGAATGAATGTGGATGTGATGAATGAATAGTGTATATCGGATGGATATTAGAAGGGAAGAGTAATTTTAGAAATTATTGTAAATTCAGAATTTATTAATTGGACCTGCGTGTCCAGCCTTTCTCTTATTATCTCTTTGTATTCTCTTCTCACCTAATTCCCCTAAATGTAAATGAGGTTTCTCTTATTGTATTATGTAATTGGGTAGAAGTAGAATAGTGCTAGCCGGGGAGCGGAAAGGAAAGGAGTGATTTGTTCTAGGAACAAATTGTTATATATCCATCCGCATATCAGTATTATTTTATTTTACGCGCTTTATGATGTTTTAGAAGCATGCTTAAGGGTGTATGATGATGAGACCTAACAAAGATAAATTAATTGGTTGCCAATTATGCGAAAATCCCTCAAACAATATTAAGCGATTTTCCTTCCGTTGAATGATTCTTTCTCAAGATCCGAAATTGGCATTGGTTTGTTGGCCAAAGTCAAGACCTTTGTCAATTAAGTGTGTGTTTGAATCATGAGAGTTTTGTTCCATATCGGTGTCTTGTCCAAGTTGTGATTTGTTGGCCAAAGTCAAGATCACTTCTTGTCCATCGACATTGATTACGAAACTTTCCATGTCAATGGGTCCCGCTTAACTGGAATCATTAAGTTTGTTGTGCCAAAGCCAAGACTTAGTGATTCAGAGGAAATGGTTAGGAAAATGTATTGGATACATTGACATATGTATTAAATATATATGTTTCGGACTTGGATGTCCACCTACCGGATCTAGGAATTGGATGGGATCCAATTGATCTTCGAGATCTACCTAGTTAAATATCATATAACTTGTTGGCCAAAGTCAAGTTGTGTGTTATTAACGGGATCCTAGCCCACTAGGAAATTGGATTTCCCGAGTACTCGACAGAGGGTTAGAGAGCGAGGGTTAGAGACTGTAGAAAATAGTGGGAGGCTAGTATTGAATTTGCAATTTCATTCAGATACGTAGCTTTACGCGCTTAAAATTTATTTCGTCAATATTTTAACATTAGTTGGACTAATATAATGTTATTTTTCTTGTAACAGTTTGACTGTACCCATATATCGTTAACTAGATAGTTGGACTATCGTAGTTAAGATGGCAAACAAAGGAAATGTCCAAGACATAATCATGGGTGATAATGTATTTAAGGGCACGAACTTCGCTGACTGGGAAATGAACCTGAGGATAGTCCTTGGGGCAGAGAGGCTATTATACACCATACAGAGACCTCTCGGGCCGAGGCCCACTGAGCCACTTGAGCTGGAGTTATGGAGAACTCATAGCGATGATTGTGATACGACTCAGTCGATCATGCTTGCTTCCATGACTCAACACTTTCGTCGCCAGAATAGGGACTTGGATCCTTATAATATGATGGCTAGACTAAAGGATCTTCACCGCACTAATAAGCGGATGGAGAGGTATGAGTTGGTGAAGAAACTCTTTCGCTCCCGTATGACTGATGGCGCTTCAGTTGAGGTCCACGGAACTCAAATGATAGCCGACATTGATGAGCTGGCCAAGATGGGAATAGTCTTGGAGGCTGAGCTGACTATAGACATGCTCTTACAGTCACTTCCCGATACTTGGAAGCAGATTATCATCAACTACAAGTTGATGGATACGGACGATACTCTTGGAGAGCTATTGTCCATTCTTAAGGAGTCAGAGAAAGAGCTTCTTAAAGGCAACAAGCGCGAGGCGCACTTTGCATCGACCTCTCAAACGCCAAGGGCTTGGCCCAAGGCAACTGGAGGGGTGAAAAAGAGGAAGCATAAGAACAAGGGCAAGGCCAAGAAGTCGATGGCTTCTGGGAAGCCAAAGGACAAGTCACAAGACATATGCCTTAAATGCGGCAAAAGAGGTCAGTGGAAGCGTGACTGCCGCATGAACAAGGCGATCAGAAAGGAGATCAAGGCGGGCAAGGCACCGACCTATGGTATGTTTGTTATTGAAATAAACATGGCTACTTCTAGTTTTAAGAATTGGATTTTTGATTCTGGTTGTGGTTCTCATATATGTACTGATGTGTAGGATCTGCAGAACAGCAGGACTCTGGCTTCAGGGGAGATTGATCTACGAGTGGAAACGAAACTCCTGTTGCGGTTTGGGCGTGGGCACTTTTGTATTAGAACTGCCCTCGGGGCATGTACTTAAACTAAATGACTGTTATTATGTACCTAGTTTGACTAGGAATATTATATCTGTATCTTTGTTAACCCTATATGGGTACACTTTTGTATTTAGAAACACTGGGTGTTGTTTATATAAAAATGATATAGAAATATGCACTGTAGTTGCAAATAATGGTCTTTATATTTTGAATATAAATGAATCTCCTACATATAAAATAACAACAAAAGGCTTAAAAGGAGTGATCTAAAGGATGAAACTTATATGTGGCATTGTCGTTTGGGACACATTAATAAGACTCGCATATCCACACTTTCGAAGAATGGGTACTTGGACGGATTTGATCCAAATTCATATGACGTCTGCAAATCTTGCTTATTAGGCAAAATGCCTAAATCACCTTTTAGTGGTAAATGTGAACGCGCCACTGAACTGTTAGCCCTCGTCCATAGTGACGTTTGTGGGCCCATGTCTAGCCAGGCTAGAGGTGGATATCGATACTTCATAACCTTTACGGATGATGCATCACGTTACGGTTATGTGTATCTTATGACGCACAAGTCGGAAACTTTTGAGAAATTCAAAGAGTTTCGACACGAAGTTGAAAAACAAACAGGCAAGAGTATTAAGACGTTACGGTCAGACCGTGGTGGCGAATACTTAAGTAATGAGTTTCAAGATTACCTGAAAGAATATGGTATTCTTTCACAGTGGACTCCTCCTGGAACACCACAATTAAATGGTGTATCCGAACGGAGAAACCGTACCTTGTTGGACATGGTAAGGTCGATGATGAGTCGCACTGAGCTGCCAATTTCCTTCTGGGGATATGCATTAAACAGTGCAGTTCTTATTTTGAATAAGGTTCCGTCAAAGTCTGTTGAACAGACTCCTTATGAGATATGGACAGGAAAGAAACCGGGTTTCTCATTCCTGAAGATTTGGGGTTGCTGGGCATACGTTAAACGTTTGGAAGGTACCAAACTTGAACCCAAATCAGATAAATGCCTATTCGTTGGATATCCTAGGGAAACCAAATGATATTACTTCTATCACCCACAAGAGAACAAAGTATTTGTTGCTCTACATGCGGTTTTCCTTGAGAAGGAATTCATAAATGCAGTGTTTAGTGGGAGGAAAGTAGAACTCGATGAAAGTCGTAGTGAAACTGTTCCTGGCAGTGAATTATCAACGGAACATGAACAGTCCATCCGAGATGAGACTGAACCACAATCTTCAAGTACACAAGGACCGCGTAGGTCGGTGAGAGTCAGGGTAATACCTGAGAGGTATGGATTCCTGATCTCACCTCATGTAGATATTAATCTTATTGAGGATACTGAACCGGCTACGTATGAGGAAGCGATACAAGGTATCAAATCCGCTTTATGGCAAGAATCCATGAAGGCCGAAATGGATTCCATGTATACCAACCAAGTTTGGACACTGGTTGATGCACCAGAAGGCGTAAAGCCTATTGGATGCAAATGGGTCTTCAAGAAGAAGACCGACATGTATGGCAACGTACAAACGTACAAAGCTAGGCTTGTAGCGAGGGGGTATCGTCAACGACTTGGAGTTGATTATGACGAAACCTTCTCACCCGTTGCCATGATTAAATCCATTCGGATGATGCTTGCGATAGCTGCATATTACGATTACGAAATATGGCAGATGGACGTTAAAACTGCTTTCCTTAACGGAAACCTTTCAGAGGATGTTTATATGCAACAGCCTGACGGTTTTATCGCACCTAGACTTGTAAAAAAGGTTTGTAAGTTAAATCGGTCCATTTATGGACTGAAGCAAGCATTGCGGTCGTGGAACCAACGTTTTGATGAGATCATAAAAGAATATGAATTCATTCAAAACGAAGATGATCCTTGTGTATACAAGAAGGTTAGTGGGAGTGCACTGACTTTTATTGTCCTTTATGTCGACGATATATTGCTTATCGGCAATGACATTCCCATGTTAACGTCGGTGAAAGCTTGGCTTTCATTGAAATTCTCCATGAAAGATCTGGGAGAAGCAGCTTTTATTCTAGGAATAAAGATCTACCGGGATAGATCTAGAAAGCTACTTGGACTCTCCCAGAGTACATATATTGATAAAGTGTTGAAGAGATTCAACATGGATCAGTCCAAGAGGGGACTGTTGCCAATATCACATGGCGTCTATCTATCTAGGGACATGTGTCCTAAAACACAAGATGAGAGAGACAACATGAGTCGGACTCCGTTCGCCTCGGCAGTCGGATCGATCATGTATGCCATGATATGTACACGACCTGATGTGTCCCATGCTTTGAGCATGTGCAGTCGATATCAGGCTGATCCAGGTAAAGATCACTGGATGGCGGTTAAGAGTATCTTTAAGTATCTTAACAGAACTAAGGATGCTTTCTTAATCTATAGAGATAGAGAACTTGAGGTATCTGGGTATACCGATGCAAGTTTCCAAACCGACAGAGACGATTTTAAGTCGCAATCCGGGTACATATTTTTTTGAATAACGGAGCAGTGAGTGAGCTGAAATCTTCCAAGCAAGATACTGTTGCCGATTCAACAACTGAAGCGGAGTACATCGCAGCAGCTGAAGCAGCGAAAAGAGCGGTTTGGATCCGAAAGTTCCTAATTGGATTAGGAGTAGTTCCGTTAGCAGCTAAGCCAGTTCCATTGTATTGTGATCTCTAAATCTCTCGGTATATTTCTTCGCTCTATATTTTCATGACAATAGCGGGTTTCCATTATACAGCGGGGCTATAGCACAGGCTAAGGAACCAAGTCTCATCAACGATCCAAACATGTTCTTCGACGATTCCATCTGATTCGAGAGATCATACATCGTGGCGATGTGAGATCGAAAAGATCGCATCAGAGGATAACATTGCAGATCCGCTGACGAAGGCTATTCCTCGGGAAAAGTTTGAGCGACATGTACATACTTCAGGAATTAGATGCTTGAGTGACTGGCTATAGGCCAAGTGGGAGATTGTTAGACAGTTATGACCCATAGCGTTACTATTTTGTAAATGATATTGTATTATTGTACAAAATTAACTATGTAGTAGTGAAATTGCCTTTTACCGTTTTGTAATTTATTTACTTTGATATGTAAATGGTAAAAGTCCCTATGATTAGTTCCAGATTGAGATGATATGAGACAGTATCAATCCATAAAGGTTTAATCATTAAATATCCCTAGTCGTAGTATTATCGAGATTGGACATCGATAATGCAGAATAGACTAGTACTGCACTTGTGCGTGTTGTGAGGGCACAACGGCATAGTTCTCATATATTTAAGTATAGGATACTTATGCAAGTGCGGTAGGAGGTTGTGTTTTACCGATGGTACGGAAAACAGCTTCGCTCTGGATAGACCCCGCGGAATCCCATTGGTAGTATGTCTGCGTGTCTATGGGAGTCCGCTTCAGGGTAGGTGCATATGGTCTTAACCTGAGACTTGCGACAATCGGTAGACTTTAGTTTTGGTCGTCCAGGGCTTTAACAGGTTCTGTGTACACCTCTTCTAGGTTTATCGAGAATCGTAGTGTATTGGATGTGATGTCAAGACGGAAGTATCACTTCAGACATATGGAGATGATGATTGCGCAGGATACAGAACTAGTACTCTATAATGGTTGCAACCATCGGATAATATGACAAGGTCAGGATTATCCGATTCAAAGAGACTAGTTGCTTGATGTCCGATATATGTTTCGTACGGGGCAGACACATCTCCAGCCCCAGGCCTTACATGTGATCATCCGATACTGGATCGATATACACGATACTGCGGTATACTACGCCTGTTATAGATCTTATATTCCAGTAAGAATATTTCTGGAGAATTGGGTAGGCATGGCGTTTTGTTAGAGGCTAACCTTGTCTTGTAAATCGGTTAAAAACGTAGTACTTGGTACGTACGTGATCGGATAGTCCGACGACCGTATTTACTGCCAACATATCCAGAGATCTCTTAGGTCGCTCCTGAAGATTCACCGATGACGTATGATTCGAACTTAATTAATCTGGGATTAATTGCGGAGAGACTTTATCTTGGATAAAGTACTATTTGAAGAGAGAGAAAGATTAATTTGGAATTAATCGTTAAAATAATATATTCGATATATTAAACGAAATTCGATTTCGACGAGGAATTAAAATTAGATTTTAATTCGGGCAAACGATTTAATTTGGAATTAATTCGTTAGCAACGTGAATAGTAATTTTCCTAGGCACAATTATTTAATTAAATTTGATTTAATTAACGTCGAGACGGAAGTTCGCTAATTCGGAATTATCGAACTCGAGCCCGGGAGTGTTTGCGGGCCCACTCGCATTCGGAATCAAATGGGGCCCACATGTCACATCAACCATCACATCACTTGTCATTAGATACACTTTTGTGTGATGGGGGTTTTGGTGATGGTGTGTAACACACTCAAAGGCAAGGAATGGTGATGGATTTTGTGTCATAAACCTACCAAGGTTTGGTAATTTGACAATTATTTTGACACAAATATAAATTGATTTTTGAAATTAAAATCATCACTCACTCTCTTCTCCTCTTGACCGAAACTGTGACAGTTCACAGCTCTCTCCATTTTCAGGTTTTTGTTGCAAAAGCTTGAAGATTTTATGCTTGTTTGGAACATTAAATCACATACAAGGCTAGCACCTTCAAGGATCATACAAATGTGTTATGGGAAACTAATTCTTGAGCTTGGAAGGATCAAACAAAGCTTGGAGCTCCACTTTCCACCTTGGCCGAATCCTTCACTGCACAAAGAAGAAGTTTTCATTTCATCAACGCATCCGCATTCCGATCTTTGTGAGTATGATTTCGCCATACTTCAATATTGTTCATTCATTTATATATATTTGTTTGCTCTTTTGATCTTGGGACATGGATTAGAATTTCCAACAGGTCGGATCCAAATCCACCGAACCACGTTAAATCTCCTTGTTGATTGGTGTGTTTATCTGTTTTTTGCTAAGTTTGCCTTTGGTCCCCCATAACCAAACAAATTCACTATTGAAGGAGGATTTCTTCGGGAGTGATATTCCAATATTACCCTGAGACCAAAATGTCATTTCAATTAAAGTCTAATGGGCTTTTAATTGATTCTTAAGGCATGGGCTTTGGCCATAATGGATCAAACCCAAAATGCCAAGGCCCAATAGGAATCACCCTATTGCCAACAAATCAATTTAGGCACATTAGGCCCAATCAAATTCTTTAAAGGGCCAAGTGATGTATTTGGACTTTATGGAATTGGTTTTGGGCCCAATTGGATGCAATCCAAGAGTCCAAAACCAAACTTAGTCAAACCAAGCCCATTAAGCCCAAATACACACTTTTAGCCCAATTCATAATTAAAGGCTTATTAACATAATTATAATATTCCAAATATCACATTACTTTAATTAAAGTGTATTAGCCATGATTAATTAATTAAACTCAATATTTCCAAAATACCAATTAACTTAATTAATCATGCTTAATCCATCAATTTATGCTTAACACAAATTGAAGCCAAAATTCATCATTTCATGCTCAACACAAAATTGAATCCAAAACACATCATTTCATGCTCAACATGCTCTTTGATTTTAATAAAAACTTTATTGACTTTGATTCCAATCCAATCAAACCAACAATCAACATTTAAACATGCATTTAAACACATCATTTCATGTTACAAAAATAAAAAAATATGCAGTGGACTGCACTGTCAAATTCGGCCATACTAAGGAGAAATTAAAAATTTGATCCAATCAATTTTTCTCAAATCTAATCATGCACAACTCTAAGTTAACATAATCTAAGCATGCTCAAAGCATCAATTTGAAGAAATCATGCTCAAAACACAAAAACCCCAAATTTCAATCTCATGAACCCTAAGATTTTCATGGTTAAAATTGGCTCTTGATACCATTGTTAGTGTTCCTAGAACATGCCAAAGATCTAATAAGCATGAAAACATGTTCATAAATTCAAAATAAGTTGCGGAATTACTTACATTGAATGGATTTGAGCTTTTAAAACTTTTGAGAAAAAGATCTCCAAGATGCTTCCTTTGTTGATTCCAAGCTTTGAGTTGTTTCCCTATCACCTTTGTTGATTCCTTGAAGTGCTAGCTAACTTGATTTTTCCACAAAATCAAAGAGAAGAGGGAGACCATATTCACACCCATTTGGAGGATATTAGGGTTTCCATTTTGTTCCAAGGTGTTTTGTGTGAAGCATACACAAATGAGAGAGATAGAAGGGTTTTGTGAATTCAACATTAGCAAAAATCAAAATGATTTGCAAATGATTAGCAACATAAACATAAATTCAACATCCCCAAATGATTTGCAAGTCATCCAATGAACAAAAAATCAAAAATCCAAGACATTAGGGCACTTACTAAATTCGGCCAACATTAGCAATTTGGGGAAAATTGTTCCAAACATTTTTTCAACAAATTGATCCAATCAATCCTCAATTAAACATACTTTAAGCATTCTAAATCATCCAATTTCATTAAACATGCTCAAAATGATTTGCAAATGATTAGCAACATAAACATAAATTCAACATCCCCAAATGATTTGCAAGTCATCCAATGAACAAAAAATCAAAAATCCAAGACATTAGGGCACTTACTAAATTCGGCCAACATTAGCAATTTGGGGAAATTTGTTCCAAACACTTTTTCAACAAATTGATCCAATCAATCCTCAATTAAACATACTTAAGCATTCTAAATCATCCAATTTCATTAAACATGCTCAAAATCAAATTTACCCAAATTTCAATTTTGGCCAACAATAAGCAAATTGGGGAAAATCAATCCAATTAATTTTTCTTCAAATTGATTACATATAACTCTAAGTTATTCATATACAAACATTCTTAAACAAACAATTTGTCAAAATCATGCTTAAATCAAAAAGCCCCAAATTTTGCTCAAGAACCCTAAAAACGTTTTATGCACAAATGGCTCAAGATACCATTGTTGAGTTTCAATCAAGTCCCAAGGATCATAAATCATGCATAAACGAGTATGAATACAACCATAGGAGGTGCGGAAAAACTCACATGGATCGGTTGAGATGCAATGAAGATGAACCACGAACTGCTCTCCCTTGCTCGGCAGTGAGCTGCGCGTGGTAGGGGCTGCACGGTGGTGACTGGTTCGGCTTCTCCAAGGTTCGTCCATGGGAGACACCATTGAAGCTCCAAGCTTCAAGCTTCCAAGCTCACGAACTCGCTTCCCTATCACCTTTGTATTCCTCCATGAGTGTGCTAACACATAGATCTTGCAACAAGATCTTTGCTTCTCCATCTTACTCGGTGAAAACCAGAAAAACAGAGAGAAAAACGGTCCAAGACCGAGAGAGAAGAATAAGAAGCTTTTTGGCTCCAAAAGCCAAAATACCGTAAATGGGGGAGAGAGAATGAGTGGGAAAATAAAAAAAAATTGTAAAAGGTTTAAATAATTTCCAAAATATAATAAAACCATTTACCATTTCTTTAATTTCCATAAAGCAAGCATTAAATGCTTGTCAATCACCACAAATCAACTCACATCAATCACTCAAATGTCACATCACTCAAAGTGACATGTGATTCGACGTTTGATGTGATTTGCGATTTGACGCTTGATTTGACTTGCGTGCCGCACTCGAATTCAAAATGTGAATGCGCTCGCAAACAATCCCGAGCTCGGGTTCGCTAATTCCAAATTAACGAATTTTCCGTTGCGTCGTAATTAAATGATTACGCCTAGCGAATTCACTATTCACGTCGCTAACGAATTAATTCTAAATTAATTCGTTCGCCCGAATTAAAATCTAATTTCAATTCCGCGTCGAAATCTAATTTCGTTATAATATATCGAATATATTAATTTATCGATTAATTCCAAATTAATCGTTCTCCTCTTTAATGATATTTTATCCGAGATAAAATATCTCCGTAATTAATCCCAGATTAATTTTCTCTCTCATCGAATTAATCCCAGATTAATTAAAGTGCGAGTCATACGTCATCGGTGAATCTTCAGGAACCGACCCATGAGATCTCCGGATATGTTGGCAGTAAATACGGTCGTCGGACTATCCGAACACGTAAGTACCTCGTACTACGTTTATACCGATTTAAAAGACAAGGTTGGCTTCTAGCAAAGCGCCATGCCTACCCAATTCGCCAGAAATATTCTTACAAGAATATATAGATCTGTATCAAGCGTAGTATACCGTAGTATTGTGTATATCGGCCCAGTATCGGATAGTCACGTGCTAGGGCTGGGGCTGGATAAGTGTCTGCCCCGTCCGAAGCACATGTCGGATGTCTGGTAACTAGTCTCTATAATCGGATATGTATGACATAGTCATAATATCCCGATGGTTGCTCAACACTTAAGAGCACTAATACCGTATCCTGCGTGACATCATCTCCACTATGACTGAAGTGATACTTCCATCTTGACATCACACCCAATACACTACGACTCTCTGATAAACCCAGAAGTGGTGTACGCAGAACCGGTTAAAGCCCTGTACCACCAAGACCAAAGTCTATCGATTATCGTAAGTATTAGCGATGTAAGTCTCAAGTTAAGACTATACACACCTACCTTGATTTCGGCCTCCCATAGACACATAGTCATAATACCAATGGGATTCCGAAGGGTCTATCCAGAGCAAAGCTGTTTCCCGTACCATCGGTGAAACACAACCTCCTATCGCACTTGCATAAGTATCCAATACTTATATATATGAGAACTATGTCGTTGTGCCCTCACAACGGACACAAGTGCAATACTAGCCTATTCCGCATTATCGATGTCCAGTCTCGATAATACTCCGGCTAGGGATATTTAATGATTATCCTTCAGGGATTGATACTGTCTCATATCATTCTCAATCCAGGAACTAATCATAGGGACCTCTCTTCATTTATATATCTATGGTGATCTAATCACAAATGATGAGAGTGCAATTTCCTTGTTACATAGTTAATTTGTACAACAACACCATGATCTGTACAAATAGTGACGCTATGGGTCATATTATCCAACATTGAAGACAATGGATCACCCCAATACAGTCAAGTCGGTCTTGAGTCTTTGTATTGTTCTGGGATGTGTTATAGGCTCTCACAACCTTAGTTTAATGTATTTATTTCATATGTGTAATCTTAATCGTGATAAGCTCCTAGTTGTTTGTAATTATCTGTCTAATGTCAGGTTTGAGGCCTATTTGCATATGAGTTGGGATTTATCAGGTCGGAGGCCTATTTACATATGAGTTGAGATTTTCAAGCCGAAGCCTTTTAGAATATGAGTTGAGACTGATTGTTTTGAATGTATTATTAGAACATCTCGAGGTGCTGGACTTTGTTCCATGTTTCATGATTTTTAGCAGAGGTCATGCCGAAATTTTAATAGCATCAGAGGCTTATGGAGATGGGTTTTCCTGGCTCCTGCCGGTAGCATCCTGACATTAGATGGGATGTTACACCTTACACTTTGACTTAACATGGCTTGTTTCTGAATGTACAATGCAGACTGAACTCGATTGAATGGGCCCATGATAATCTAATGACTGTAAATCAGTATCCAACTCAATAAGCTCGTCTTCT
This sequence comes from Zanthoxylum bungeanum, assembly GCA_019454045.1. Lineage (NCBI taxonomy): Eukaryota > Viridiplantae > Streptophyta > Magnoliopsida > Sapindales > Rutaceae > Zanthoxylum > Zanthoxylum bungeanum. Next base: position 24,271 of record SKCR01051458.1, on the reverse strand, counting down.
GGGAAACCTGCAAGACAGGAACTGGTATTGGGGAAAGGTGAGTATTTTACAATACTCAGTGAGTGGATAATATAAAACATAAAGTCATATTCATATATTATTCAGAAAATTAGAATTTTGTTAAAATAAAATTAAGTATTAACTTTATGTTATCATGAAAATTATTTCGGTAAAACTCATTTTGGCTAAAAATCACTTTCTTAAAAACTTATCTAAAAACTAAAATCTTTATAAAAATCTTGTAAATTATATCATAAGATTATATCTTTATCAAACTCATCATAAAATCAAATTTATGATAATCTCATCTGAAAAATTACTTTTCTGTAAAATTGACCATATAAAAAATCTCTCGTCTAGGACCCAACTCAAGTGAATGAATCCGCGAATCACTCAAAATGTGACATATGAGGTGGGAATAACTAGTGTCAAGGGGCGTTACGTCTTGTCATCCACCATGTCACTGAAACTATGATCAAGAGGCATTACTTCTCAATATAAAATAGTAAACAAATTACGATTGAGATAATTCTTAAACCATTATACTCGTTTTTCTGAGACGAATAACTTTCGTGTCGATCACCTTTTCAAATATATATCAGAAAGGCTTCCAAAATAAAAATTCCCGAGAAAGGCCCATGATAGGGACCTAATAGCAATTTCACGGGGGTTCAAATGTAATTTCTAAAATTATTTCTATAAATACCTCAACCTTTCTTGAAATTATAAAAATGGCATAACCTCACAAATCCTCTCACTCGACCTCTCATCCGTAAAATTGGTTTTGTTAAGCCTTGGTCGCTCCGACGACCAGATGACCATCATCAGTCGACGCGATGACCTAAAGGAGTTCGTCGGCCACCCCTCCATCTTATGGTGGCAGACGAATCCCCAGAACGCCGGAAACGGTGAGAAAGAGAGAGAAATGTGTGTGGGTATGGGTTTTCCAATCCTGGCTCATCGTTTCATTTTATAGCCCAAGCCACCCGCTAAATCAAAGCTCTCAGAGAGTACTACAAGTTGGTGGGATTGTTGGGAGTATGCATATATGCCCTAGAAATCTCAGTAAGACCTCCCGATAAAAAACAGCTAATTTTAAGTTTGCTGTTTTATGTTCGAATGTATCTAATAGCTTCGTAAGTACCGTAATGAATAAATTAAATTGTTTAAGCATGAGTACATTGAATATGTGTATTTGGTAGAATCCGAGTGAAAACAAACGAATTGGATCTATCAGATAGATTATGCAAGTTTTCGGTAAAAGTAGGTTTTGCGTGTATTGATGTGTTTTAATTATAATGATAGATATGAGATATATATGATGATACGATAATGTTTAGATAAATCTGGGTAGGTTCGAAGGGTTCAAGACCATTCCGTAGCATTTGTGAATATTTTTCCGGAAGATTTTTCAAAAATACGTAAACATAGGATTTAAGTTAACTGGTGGCATAAATTAGGTTGTAATGATGTTTTAAGATTAATGGAACTGAAAAAATTAGACTCGAACTTGTTTTGGTTGTCCTGGAAAGATCTGGAATTTTTTCATAGTTAAGTCAAGAATTTTGTAAAGTCGTGATTCTGACAGAATTCACTATTTGTTTTGACAGATTTGACTAGGACTTGGATTGCTCGCGAAGCCAGGTAAGTAACTCATGCGATGAGTACTTGAATTATTGATTTGTGTTTAAATGTATATAGAGATGATTGAAATGTTTTGGATAAAATGAAGATAGTTAAAATGGATAGATTTGAGAACGAACTTCGAGATTATATTAAGTTAATCGACCATCACAGGTATGGATTTTTGTTATTACCATGATATGAAGTGAAATTTTTTATGAGCTCAATGTGTTTATGTATGTAAGTATATGAACCTGTAGTGGTATTTGTATGTTTATGTAAATGAATATGTACATATATAAGCATATGTACACGTATTTATATATGGATATGACGATCAAATTTGTATAATTTGAGCATAAAGAAATGGTAAATGAAGTAAGTTATGATTTCTGAATTTGTATTAGCACGTGTAGATGTGCACTATTTGAATAAGTTTGATATTGACTAATACATGTGATTTAGATGTATAAAGGTTGGGTTGGTATGAGCTAAGCCCTTCCTGATTGATAAAGGTACGTGATTGATTGGATGCGTATATGAATGGATATGTTTATTTGGTAAGATACTGTATTAAATGTTTTCAGATAAAAATTCTAATACGAAGTATGTTTGATCGATAAGTAAAAGATATGAGGACTGTTAAAGAGTATGGCATTTGAATTCGATGTAATGTGTATATTAATATGTTTGGTGTTTATATGTATGTGTGTGACTATTCTGATGATAAAACAGTGTTTGTCATGTATGTGCATGTGTATGAGAAATCATACGATGAGTTTGTGTTACGTAATATGTGCGTGTGTGTGTATGTTTAATTGGTTGATGATTTTATGGTGTTGTAGCCGAGTGGGTTATGAATTCGTTCTGATGGCATTCATCCCATACCTATTCTAAAATAGATAATGAGTCTCGTACGATCATCGCTTGTGTAAGCCATCGTATATGTATGTATTGTTTGGGTTATGTGTTCTTTGATGTATTGACTGTTATATATGTTGGCCAATTATGACCCATAACATCACTATTTGTACAGAACATGGCGTTGTTGTACAAATTAACTATGTGACAAATGAAATTTCTCTTTTATCATTTGTAATTGGATTACCCGGATATATAAATGATAAAAGTCCATATGATTAGTACCAGATTAATAAGATATGAGATAATATTAATCCACGTAAGGTTTAATCATTAAATATCCATAGTCATAGTATTATCGAGACTGGACATCGATAATGCGGAATAGACTAGTATTACACTTGTGCGTGTTATGGAAGCATAACGACATAATTCTCATATATTTGGGTATTGGATACTCATGCAAGTGTAATAGGAGGTTATGTTTACCTATGGTACGGAAACAGCTTCGCTCTAGATAGACCCCTCGGAATCCCATTGGTAGTATGACTATATGTCTATGGGAATCCGATCAGGGTAGGTGTATTTGGTCTTAACCTGAGACTTGCATCGCTAATACTTGTGACAATCAGTATACTTTGGTTTTGGTCGTCTGAGGCTTAACAGGTTTTGTGTACGCCTCTTCTGGGTATACTGAGAATCGTAGTGTATTGGATGTGATATCAAGATGGAAGTATCACTTAGTCATATGGAGATGATGATCACGCATGTACGAAACTGGTACTCTTGTATACTGCAGCTCTCATGATAATATGACAAGGTCATGATTATCCGATTAAAGAGACTAGTTACTAGAGATCCGATATATGCTTCATACGGGGTAGACACAATTCCAGCCCCAGGCCTAGCATGTACATTCGATACTGGATCGTAATACGCAATACTACGTATACTACGCCTGACAAAGATTACATATTCCTTTAAATAATATTTCTGGAGAATTGGGTAGGCACGGTGCTTTGCTAGAAGCCAACCATGTCTTGTAATTCGGTGAGAATGTGGTACTGGGTATGCACGTATTCGGATAGTCTGATGACTGTATTTACTGCCAACATATCCAGGGATCTCTTGGGTCGCCTCCTAAAGATTCACCGATGATGTTTGACTCGAACAGAATTAATATGGGATTAATTATGAGAGAGAAAATTAATCTGGGATTAATTACGGCAATAAATTAATCTGGGATTAATTAAAAGAGAAAGAATTAATCTGGGATTAATTGCGTCGAGAATTTATCTGGGATTAAATTCGTCGAAGAAGAGAGAACACGATTAATTTAGAATTAATCGGTAAAGTAAATTTAATAGTGAAATTAGATTTTACTATTTAATTTATTTAATTGGGCTAAAATAATATTAGATATATTAAATGAAATCAGATTTCAAAGCGAAATTAAATTGGATTTTAATTCTAGCGAACGAATTAATTTAGAATTAATTCGTAAGCGACTTACATAATAATATTGCGAGGCATTATTATTTAATTAAATTGGATTTAATTAAGTCGCAACGGAAAATTTGTTTAATTCGGAATTAAACGAACCCGGGCCCGAGCAAAGTTGCGTGTTAAGTTAGCCGACTTAAATTTGGAATTTAAAAGCAGTGGGACCCACTTTACTTACATCACATGTTAGGCATGTGATGGAAGTGGTTAGGCTTAAATTCATGAGTTTGATTTGTTGAAAGAAAGCATGGCTTTACTTATAACATACTCAAACTTATTCCAACACTCAACCTTACTATATATTTATTTGGTCAACTTTGGAAGTGCTAGAATTCACTATTCACAACAACCAAACTTTCTCTTCTTCCTTGAAAAAATCGTGAACCTCAAGCTCTCTCCCATGGATTTTGTTGCAAAATTCAAGCATGATAGCACATAAATGAGTCAAAGGAAGGTGATAGGGAGACTAATCTGAGAGTTTGGAACTCGATCTCAAGCTCCGAATCTTCCAACACATCAACAAAGAAGAAAAAATTTTGAACTCAATCCGATCAATGTGAGTATTACTCAACTCCATTTGATTAATTCACACACAAATCACTATTAGACGATCTTGGCATGTTCTAGGAACACTTACAATATATGCTTCGTTGTCGGTTGCACGATGATTTTATGTATGTCTGAGTGTACGTGTGTGTATGATAGATTATGTGATATGTATGGACTGTGTATGCTTACGTTGAATGAATGAATGTCTGAAAATCGGTGTGAATATAAGATGTTATAAAGTGTGTGTTTTCTAAGTTTGTTATTTTATATACATATATTGTGAAAAAGACTAAATTTGTTTGTAAGTTTCAGGTGCTAGACATATCTCCAAGTAAGAATTCTAAAATTAGATTTACATGAATATAAGATAAGTGAGCTATGATTTTTGAACTAATATGTATAAATGCATATGTCACAGATGTTAAGCTATCGTAAGGCTATCAGAAATGCAGAAAGTTTGTTTTGAATTGAAGAAAGTTTGAATCAGATTAAAGAAATTTGGTATGACTTACCAATTTGATGACATTTCATAGATGCTTATTCATGATATAGTATAAAAATGTGACTTCATGTTTCATATGATGGAAATGGATTCAATGTTAAATGACGTACTCTAAGATATGTTAAAATTTTACTTTGTATGCTTTGGATGTTTGGATATTAGACTGACACATATATGAATATATATATATATATATATCTGTGTGGTGTGTGAGGATTGGGAATGTGTAAAGAATAAAGGATAATAAAAAGTTGATAAATATGAAATCATAATAACTTGGTAATCCTGAAAACTTATGATATGCTTGACTTGTATGTTTTGTTTGTATTACCAACGTGGTTACTTACTGAATTTTATAACTCACATCAAACCAGTTTGCTAGTTTTGCAGGTTGGCTACCAAATAGGTCAACCACTTCAGCTTTGGAAGTCATGCCCGAGATGGGATCACCCAATGTAACACCCCGCCAGAGGCAGGATGCTACCGGCAAGAGACAGGATTAACCCATTTCCAAAAGCCTCCAAATTTAAAGAAAAACGGACATGATGTATCCTAAAACTGGATAACATGGATCACAGTTTAGTATCAAAATAAAAACTGAAGAAGAAGACATCAAATATACAAAAGGATCTAAGGTCCACATAAAACACATCAAGATCCAAATAAACACTTAAGGGCTTCATTCCCACAACATCAATCAACATTATACTACGCCTGACATAGATTATATATTCCAGTAAGAATATTTCTGGAGAATTGGGTAGGCACAGTGCTTTGCTAAAAGCCAACCATGTCTTGTAAATCGGTAAGCGCGTGGTACGAGGTACGCATATATTCGGATAATCCGATGACCGTATTTACTGCCAACCTATCCAGGGATCTCTTGGGTCGCTTCCCAAAGATTCACCGATGACAGTTGACTCGAATTAGAATTAATCTGGGATTAATTAAGAGAGAGAATTAATCTGGGATTAATTAAGAGAGAGAATTAATCTGGGATTAATTAACATGGAGAAAATTAATCTGGGTTTAATTGAGGTATTATTTAATCTGGGATTAAATGTGTTCGAAAGAGAGAGAACGCGATAAATTTAATAGTTAAATTTGATTTTTCTATTCAATTTATTTGTATGGGATAAAATTAATATATCAGATATATTAATATGAATTGGATTTCGTTACGAAATTAAAGCCGGACTTTAATATGAACGAACGAATGAATTAATTTAGAATTAATTCATAGACGACATTCGTAATATATTTGCGAGGCATCGTTATTTAATTAAATTAGATTTAATTATTTAGCGTCGAGAATTCGTTTAATCGGATTAAACGGATCCAAGCCGCGGCAAATGTTCGTAGAGACATTTGAATTTTGAATTCAAACGTGGGGCCCACTTTAAATGTGGTAGTTGTGAGAGTGGTTGGCATTTATGCCATGCATCCATTTCCAACCACCTTGGAATGGTTTTGGCAAAACCATTTACCCAACCACCTTGTTTAGGTGAAAAGGGTAAATTGGCTTTTACTAAAACCCTTCTCTCTCTCTCATTTGTGTATGCTTCACACAAAACACACTTGGAAACAAATGGAAACCCTAATATCCTCCAAATGGGCGTGAATATGGTCTCCATCTTCTCTTTGATTTTGTGGCAAAATCAAGTTAGCTTGCACTTCATGGAATCAACTAAGGTGATAGGGAAACTAACTCAAGGGTTGGAATCATCACTCAAAGCTTGGATCTTGGAGATCTTCATTCACAAATCAAAGCTTGGAATCAACAAAGGAAGGATCTTGGAAACCAACTCAAAGCTTGGAATCAACAAAGGAAGGATCTTGGAGATCTTCTTCTCAAAATTTTAAAAGCTCAAATCCATTCAATGTAAGTAATTCCGCAACTTATAATGAATTTATGAACATGTTTTCATGCTTATTAGATCCTTGGCATGTTCTAGGAACACTAACAATGGTATCAAGAGCCAATTTTAAGCATGAAAATTTTAGGGTTCATGAGACTAAAATTTGGGGCTTTTGTGTTTTGAGCATGATTTCTTCAAATTGATGCTTTGAGCATGCTTAGATTATGTTAACTTAGAGTTGTGCATGATTATATTTGAGAAAAATTGATTGGATCAAAATTTTAATTTCTCCTTAGTATGGCCGAATTTGACAGTGCAGTCCACTGCAGTTTTATTTTTTTTTTGTTATATGAAATGATGTGTTGAATGCATGTTTAAATGTTGATTGTTGGTTTGATTGGATTGGAATCAAAGTCAATAAAGTTTATGTTAAAATCAAAGAGCATGTTGAGCATGAAATGATGTATTTAGGATTCAATTTGTGTTGAGCATGAAATGATGATGTGTTTTGGCTTCAATTTGTGTTGAGCATGAATTGATGGATTAAACATGATTAATTAAGTTAATTGGTATTTTAGAAATATTGAGTTTAATTAATTAATCATGGCTAAAACACTTTAATTAAAATAATTGTGATATTTGGAATATTATAATTATGTTAATAGCCTTTAATTTAATTGGGCTAAAAGTGTGTATTTGGGCTTAATAGGCTTGGTTTGACTAAGTTTGGTTTTGGACTTTTGGATTGGATCCAATTGGGCCCAAAACAAATTCCATAAAGTCCAAATATATCACTTGACCCTTAAAGAATTTAATTGGGCCAATGGGCCTAAATTGATTTGTTGGCAATAGGGTGATTCCTATTGGGCCTTGGCATTTTGGGTTTGGTCCATTATGGCCAAAGCCCATGCCTTAAGAATAATTAAAAGCCCATTGGACTTTAATTAAAATGACATTGGATGTTATTGGGCCTTTGAGACCCATTAAGATTGGATTGGAATCCAAGTCTTTAAGGCTTATAAGTAAGTGTATATATTTAATTTGGAATTAAATTGGAATTAGTATTGAATACAAATAAATTGGATTTAAATTTGTAGTTCAATATAATTCAAGAATACTACTTTGAGTATTTATTCTTAAACGAGTTTGACTCACGCAAATCAAATCGTTGTTTGAACAATGGATGATCATTAATTCAAGATAATTAATTAGATTAGATTGATTGAATAACAGATTTATATGAATACATGAATATGTTGTATGAATAATGTATATCAGATGGATATTAGAAGGGCGATGGCAATTTTGGAAATTGTAATAAATTTAGAATTTATTTAATTGGACCTGCGTGTCCAGCCTTTTATCTCATTTCTCATTGTATTTCTCTTCTCACCATTCCCCTCAATGTAAATGAGGTTTCTTTATTGTATTATGTAATTGGGTAGAAGTTAGAAAAGTTCTAGCCGGGGAGAGGAAAAGGAGTGATTTGTTCTAGGAACAATTTGTGACATATCCATCCGTATATCATTATTAATTTATTTATTTATACGCGCTTTATTATGTATTTAGAATGCATGTTTAAGGGTGTATGATGATGAGACCTTAACAAAGATAATAAATTGGTTGCCAATTTACGCGAAAAACCCTCAAAACAATTAAGCGTTTTTCGTTCCGTTGAGTGATTCTTACTCAAGATCCAAAGTTGGCATTGGTTTGTTGGCCAAAGTCAGACCTTTTCAATTGCGGATGTGTTTGAATCATGAGAGCTTTGTTCCATATAGGTGTCTTGTCCAAGTTGTGATTTGTTGGCCAAGTCAGATCACTTCTTGTCCATCGACATTGATTACGAAGCTTTCCATGTCAATGGGTTCGCTTAACTGGGATCATTAAGTTTGTTGTGTGCCAAAGCCAAGGCTTATTTGATTCAGAGGAAAAAGGTTAGGTAATATATTCTATATATTGGCATATAAAGATATATGTTTCAGACTTGGATGTCCACCTACTGGATCTAGGAATTGGATGAGATCCAATTGATCTTAGAGATCTACCTAGTTAAATATCATACAGCTTGTTGGCCAAAGTCAGGTTGTGTGTTATTTAACGGGATCCTAGCCCACTAGGAAACTAGGTTTCCCGAGTACTCAACAGAGGGTTAGAGGCTCGCCGAAAAATAGTGGGAGGCGAGAATTAATTTACAATATTCTTTAATTACTTGCCATACGCGCTCAATCAAATATCATTCGTCAAATATATATTATTATTCGTTGGACTAATATTTAATTGTTTTAATAAACAGTTGGACTGTATTCAAACTACTTCATTTATAGTTGATTATATAATTAGATTATAGTAATCAATATATTTGAATTATACCCTTCATTATAGTTGATTATATAATTGGATTATAATAATTTTACCGATATTTATAGTTGATTATATAATTGGATTTAGTAATCAATATATATTTGATATTAACCAATAAAAGTATACTTGATTATATAGTTGGACTATAGTAATCATTATATTAAATAGTACCTGAAATCGTTGATTAAATAGTTGGACTATTAGAATCAAGATTAAATTGAAAGATTAGTGTTTAAAACATAATCCTAGTGAAAAATGTGTTTAAACGACTTTAATTTCAAATTGGGAATAAATTTTAAGATAGTCCTGAAAACTAAGAAGTTAATTTATTTGATAAAATAACATATTAGGCCTAAGCCCAAGTTAAGCAATAGTAGAGCATGATCTTTGGAAGATTCATGTGATGATAACTTTACTGCTTAATCCATTATACTTGTCAAAATGACTCCTTAATTTCCTAATCAGAACTAAGGATTAGATCCTTAAAGTATGATGAAGAAATTGAAGGATCATCATAGATCTATTCTTAGATTTTAGAAGTATTAAATTGCAATTAATAACTCTTGGAGAGTTAATGGCTATTCTCAAAGAGATAAAGCCAAAGTTTGCAATAAGGCAAGTAGTGTAAGGCGCACCTTACTTCGATATTCTAGAAACCCAAGGCTTGGCCAAAGGCTTCTGGGATATAGAAAATGGCAAAGGAAAAATCATTACTGTCTTCTAGGAAGACAAATGACACTATCCCAAGATGTCTGCTTAAAACTGTTGCAAATGGATCACTGAAGCGTGACTACCGTATGGACAAAGCAGACATGAAGGAATTGAAGACGAGCAAGGCTCTGACTTCAAATATGTTTGTCATAATTATGTTCACTACTAGTATTAAATTGGATTTTAAATACTAGTGTGATACATAAATATATATATACTGATGTGCAGAATCTGCTATGAGCAGGATACTGACTTCAAATGAGATTAATCTGCGAATCGGAAACGGGACGACAGTCGCTGTTTTAACCATAGATACCTAATTTTAGGAACTACCCTTCGGTATGTACTTAAATTAGGAAACTGTTATAATGTAACTAGTTTGACTAGAAATATTATCTCTATATCGAGTATAACTCGTTGCGAGTGTACCTTTATATTCTAGAACACTAAAGTGTTTTATTATATAAAGATGATATTGAGATAAACACATTAGATGTGAATGACAGTGTTATATTTTGAATATAAATAAATCTCAAACATATGACATGACAAACAAATAGCTCAAACTGATTTGATCAGAAGAAACTTAGTTGTGGCAGTGTTGTCTGGGACACAATTAAACAAGACTCGTATATCCACACTTTGAAGAGTGGATACTAGGACGGATTTGATTCCATTCAAATGAAGTCTACGAATCTAGTTTATTGGGCAAAGTGCCTAAAACCCTTTACTTGGTAAAAGTATAAGTGCCACCGATCTATTAGCCCTTGTTCATAGAGACGTAAGTGGGCCCATATCTAGCTAGGCTAGAGGTGGATATGAATATTTCGTGACCTTTACGGATGTGGCATCGCGTTATGGTTGTGTTTCTTTTGAAGAACACAAATCAGAAACTTTTAGAGTTTCGACACGAAATAGACGAACAGATCGGCTAAAGTATTAAAACATCATGGTTTGACCATAATGAAAATACTTAAGCAATAAGTTTCTCATATAATTGAAAGAGTATAGTATTCTTTCAATGAGGACTCCTCCCGGAACACGTCAATTTGACGGTGTGTCCGAACGGAGAAATCGAATTTTGTTGGACATAATAAGGTTAATCATGAGTCACTCTGAGCTACCATTTTCCTTCAAAAGGGATAAGTATTAACAATGCAATAGTTATTTTGAATAAGGTTCCATAAAAATCTGTTTGACAGATTTCATATTAGATATGAACAGGAAAGAAACTGGGCTTTCTCACTCCTGATGATTTGGGAATGCTAGGCATACGTTTGGATGATACCAAACTAGAACCCAAATTGGATAAGTGCCTAATTAATTGGTTATCCTAAGGAAACCAAAGTATAGTACTTATACAACTCATTAGAGAACAATGTAATTGTTGCTCACCATGCGGTTTTCCTAAGAGGAATACCGAAATGCAGTGGTAAGTGGTAGGATAGTAAAACTCGATAAAAAATCAGAGTTATATTGTTCAAGGCACGAAGTCCTTAATGGAACACAAACAGTTCATCAAGGATGAAACTGTACCACAATCTTCGAATACACAAGAACCCCGTAAGTCGGAAAGAGTCAGAAAACAACCTGGGGTATAGGTTTCTGATCTCACCTCATGAAGATGTCAATCTTATTGAGGAATACGAACTGACTACGTATGAGGAAGTGATAAAAAGTATTGACTCCAAATTATGGCAACGTGCCATGAGTCCGAAATGGATTCCATGTATAACAACTATATTTGGACACTAGTTGTTGTACTACAAGGCATTGTGCCTATTGGTACTATATAAGTCTTCAAGGAAGACATACATGGAAGGCAACATACAAACGTACTAAGCTAGGCTTGTAGCGGAAAGGTATCATTATCAACATTGTGTTGATTACAACGAAATCTTTTACCTGTTGCCACGTTAAATCCATTTGGATAATGCTTGCTGATACTGCATGTTTCATTTATGAAATATGGCAGCTGAACCGGAAAATCGCTTTCCTAAAAAGGAAACCTTTTGGAGGATGTTCACAACATCCTGGCAGTTTTATCGTACCAAAACTTGCAAACAGGTTTGCGTGTTATTCGATCCATAGGGGGATTGAAGTAAGCATTACGTTCTTGGAACTATCGTTTTGATGTAATCATAATGGTGTATGATTTGATTCAAAACGAATATGATTCTTGTGTATATAAGGAGGTTAGTGGGAGCGCACTGACAGTGACTGTCCTAAATAATGATGATATGTCATTTCTTGGAAATGATATTCCCATATTACAATTGGTGAAAGCTTGGCTTTCATGAAAATTCTTCGTAGAATTCTTGGGAGAAAACAACCTTTATTCTAGGAATAAAGATCTATTGGGATAGATTTAAAGTTGTTAACACTCTCTGAGAACTCGTACATTGAAAAATGTACGTGACCTGGTGTCTCATAAGCTTGAGCATATGGAGTCACAAACAGGTCAATCCAAGTGATAGTCACTGGATTGATAATAAGAACATCCGTTAGTATCTTAGAGAACTAAGGATGATGTCTTAAACTATAGAGATGGAGAACTTGAAGTGACTGGGATCACCGTTGCAAGTTTCCTAACCGATTAAGCGACTAAAAGTCGTAACAACGGTACTATACAGTTTGAATAACGGTAAAGTGAGCAGGAAATCTTCCAAGCAAGATGCTATTGCCGAATAAACAACAAATGCGGGTTATTGTTGCGGCTGAGGCAGCAATAGAAGCCATCTGGGTCATTAACAAATCTAATTAGAATAGATATAGTTATGTTAGCAGCTGAGCTAGGCTACAGCGCAGAATAAAGAATTATTGGTCTCATCAACGATCCAGATATATACTTCGACTATTCATCTGATTCGTTCGGATCATACATCGTGGCGATGTGATGATCGAATAAATTGCATCAGACGATAATCATACAAATCCGCTGACGAAAGCCTTTCCTCAGCAGTTTGAGCGAACCGTACATAGTTCGGGTGTATGACACTCGAGTGACTGGCTATAGGCCAAGTGGGAGATTGTTGGACAATTATGACCCATAGCGTCACTATTTGTACAGATCATGGTATTGTTGTACAAATTAACTATGTGACAAGGAGATTGCACTCTTATCATTTGTGATTAGATTACCTAGATGTATAAATGATAGGAGGTCCCTATGATTAGTTCCTGGATTGAGATGATATGAGACAGTATCAGTCCTCGAAGGATTAATCATTAAATATCCCTAGTCGTAGTATTATCGAGGCTGGACATCGATAATGCGGAATAGACTAGTATTGCACTTGTGCGCGTTGTGGGAGCACAACGACATAGTTCTCATATATTTAAGTATTGGATACTTATGCAAGTGTGATAGGAGGTTGCGTTTACCGATGGTGCGGAAAGAGCTTCGCTCTGGATAGACCCCTCGGAAATCCATTGGTAGTATGACTATGTGTCTATGGAAGTCCGATATCAGGGTAGGTGTATTTGGTCTTAACCTGAGACTTGCATCGCTAATATTTGCGACAATCGGTATGCTTTTGTTTTGGTCGTCCAGGGCTTTAACCGGTTCTGTGTACGCCTCTGCTGGGTATATTGAGAATCGTAGTGTATTGGGTGTGATGTCAAGACGAAAGTATCACTCCAGTCATAGTGGAGATGATGTCACGTAGAATACGGTACTAGTGCTCTTAAGTACTGTAGTCATTAGGATATTATGACTAGGTCATGTATATCCGATAATAGAGACTAGTTACCAGACATCTGACATGTGCTTCGCACGGGGCAGACACAGTTCCAGCCCCAGGCCTAGCACGTGACATTAGATACCGGATCGGGATACGCAATACTATGTATACTACGTCTGACATAGATTATATATTCCAGTAAGAATATTTCTGGAGAATTGGGTAGGCACGGTGCTTTGCTAGAAGCCAACCATGTCTTGTAAATCGGTAAGCACGTGGTACGAGGTACGCACGTATTCGGATAATCCGATGACCGTATTTACTGCCAACATATCCATGGATCTCTTGGGTCGCTTCCCAAAGATTCACCGATGATAGTTGACTCGAATTAGAATTAATCTGGGATTAATTAAAAGAGAGAATTAAACTGGGATTAATTAAGATGGAGAAAAATTAATCTAGGATTAATTGAGGTATTATTTAATATGGGATTAAATGTGTTCGGAAGAGAGAGAACGCGATTAATTTGGAATTAATCGGTAGAATAAATTGAATAGTTAAATTTGATTTTTCTATTCAATTTATTCGTATGGGCTAAAATTAATATATCGGATATATTAATATGAATTGGATTTCGTTACAAAATTAAAGTCGGACTTTAATATGAACGAACAAATGAATTAATTTAGAATTAATTCATAGATGACATTCGTAATATATTTGCGAGGCATCGTTATTTCATTAAATTAGATTTAATTATTTAGCAACGAGAATTCGTTTAATCGGATTAAACGGATCCGAGCCGAGACAATTGTTCGTGGAGACATTTGAATTTTGAATTCAAATGTGGGGCCCACTTTAAATGTGGTAGTTGGGAGAGTGGTTGACATTTATGCCATACCATCCACTTTCCAACCACCTTGGAATGGTTTTGGCAAAACCATTTACCCAACCACCTTGTTTAAGTGAAAAAGGTAAATTGGCTTTTACCAAAACCCTTCTCTCTCTCATTTGTGTATGCTTCACACAAAACACACTTGAAACAAAATAGAAACCCTAATATCCTCCAAATGGGCGTGAATATGGTCTCCATCTTCTCTTTGATTTTGTGGCAAAATCAAGTTAGCTAGCACTTCATGGAATCAACTAAGGTGATAGGGAAACTAACTCAAGGGTTGGAATCATCACTCAAAGCTTGGATCTTGGAGATCTTCATTCACAAATCGAAGCTTGGAATCAACAAAGGAAGGATCTTGGAAACCAACTCAAAGCTTGGAATCAACAAAGGAAGGATCTTGGAGATCTTCTTCTCAAAATTTTAAAAGCTCAAATCCATTCAATGTAAGTAATTCCGCAACTTATAATGAATTTATGAACATGTTTTCATGCTTATTAGATTCTTGGCATGTTCTAGGAACACTAACAATTAAATGAGTTAGTTCGAATCGTTTAGTTGGTTAAACGAAAATACATGCATTATGAGATTTTGGTCAATTAATAATTAAGGTGTATTTGTATTAGATACAAAATTTAATTTGATACATATTAATTAATTGTCAAATGAGACTTTGACACATGCCATTAATATATTTATATGTTATTTAATGTAAATAAAATACATATAAAATGATAATCGCATTAATTAACTATTTAGGTGTTTAAATGTTAAATATCCAGATAATTAATTATATCAATATTACATAATTGTTATACAATATGTTTTATTATTATTGGTTAAATGTGGCATGATTCTTTTAATCTTGAAGTATACAAATTGGATTTGTTAACTTAAAGCTTATTATTATTTAATTAGATTAAATTGACCAACTGACCAAAATGCCCCCAAAGTCAGTCATAGCCTAAATTTAAAGTGAGAAAATTTTACTTTCTCATTCATTAGCTCCAATGGCCGAATCTCTCCAAAAATAAAAGCTCCCAAATATTTGCTTGAAGAAACAAGAGAGAAAGTGAAGAATCAAAAAGAAAGTTTAAGGAAATTGGGAGATTTTGAGGTAATTGTAGGCACTGCATTTTTGCATGTAAGTCCCGATGATGAGTCTCGTATGGAGACACTACCTCTTTAGTTGTGAAAGCCGCGGGAAACGGACGTCGGAAGGGAATAGTCAAGAATTGACACATTGTTGGATTTAATTCGCTGGAGTAGCTTCGGGTTCGCTTGTTGGACATTCGTGTGGTTCATCTTGACCAAGTACGATCAGCGGAGAACATAAAGCTAAATCAAGACTGGGAGCGACCAGTCTACCACCCCGTGAATAAGAAGAATAACAAGAAATTGAGCCATGAAACTAGAGAGAAGACTAAGCAATCACCTGGAAAACTGGCGGAAGACCTAACCCAACGGAATAGGAAATTCATTCATGCATGCATGCATACACGTAACATATTTTGCATTCTTTTTTGTGTTTGTTTTGTTTTATATTCACAGGTTTCAAAGAAGAAAAAGAGAAGCAGAAAATATAAGCCAACCAGAATCAACAACATATGAGTAGTAGTTTTGGGGATGAGTCCCAAGGTTGAAGCCCATATCAGTTTCAGTTTTGGGGATGAATCCCAGGGTTGAGGCCCATATCAGTTTCGGTTTGGGGATGAGTCCCAGGGTTGAGGCCCATATCAGTTTCAGTTTGGGGATGAGTCCCATGGTCGAGGCCCACATCAGCAGAGATTTGGAATGAATCTGGGAATGAATCCCAGGTTCGAGGCCCACATCGTCAGAATTTTGGAATGAATCCGGGAATGAATCATAGGGCCGAGGCCCACATCGTTAGAGTTTCAGAATGAATCCAGGAATGAATCCTAGGGCCGAGGCCCACATCGTCAAAATTTTGGAATGAATTCGGGAATGAATCCCAGGGTCGAGGCCCACGTCAGCAGAGTTTTGGAATGAATCCAAGGGTCGAGGCCCCCATCATCAGAGTTTTCAAATGAATCCGGGAATGAATCCCAGGGTCGAGGCCCACATCAGCAGAGTTTTGGAATGAATCCGGGAATGAATTCCAGGGGCGAGGCCTACATCAGTATCAGCATGGGGGCGAGGCCCAAATCAGTATCAGTTTGGGGCGAGGCCCACATCAGAGTCAGCATGGGGGCAAGGCCCATATCAGTATCAGTTTGGGGCGAGGTCCACATTAGAGTCAGCATGGGGGCGAGGCCCATATCAGTTTCAGTTTGGGGCGAGGCCCATATCAATATCAGTTTGGGGGCGAGGCCCATATCAGTAACAGTTCGGGGCGAGGCCCCAATCAGTAGCAGTTTTTGGGGCGAGGCCCATATCAGTATCAGTTTGGGACGAGGCCCATATCAGTATCAGTTTGGGACGAGGCCCATATCAGTATCAGTTTGGGGGTGAGGCCCATATCAGTAACAGTTCGGGGCGAGGTCCCTATTAGTATCAATTTTTTGGGCGAAGCTCATATCAATATCAGTCCAGGGTCGAGGACCTATTACATCATCAAGTTGAGGGCGAGGCCCACTTTATCAGTAGTATTGGGATGCGTCTTAGGGTCGAGGGCCCCCGTTATCGGTTGCAGTTCCGTGATGCGTCATAGGGTTGAGGCCTAATTTTTCATCAACAGTTTGGGGATGCATCCCAGGGTTGAGGCCCACATCATCATCAGTTTCAGTTATGGGATGCGTCCCAGGGTCAAGGCCCATTTTCAGCGGTATTGGGATGTGTCCCAGGGTCGAGGCCCCTGTTGTCGGTTACAGTTATTGGGATGCGTCCCATGGGCGAGGCCCACTACATCATTAGTTATTGGGATGCATCTCATGGTCGAGGCCCATATTGTCAACATTATTGGGATGCGTCCTAGGGTTGAGGCCCCCGTTGTCGGTTGCAGTTATTGGGATGCGTCCTAGGGTCGAGGCCCACTGCATCATTAGTTATTGGGATGCGTCCCAGGGTCGAGGCCCACATTGTCAGCGGAATTGGGATGCCTCCCAGGGTCGAGGCCCCCGTTGTCGGTTGCAGTTATTGGGATGCGTCCCAGGGTCAAGGCCCACTACATCATCAGCACAGTTCGAAACAACAGGCAAGTCAGGTGGCAGTTGGCAAGCCAAAATTCAATCATCATCAGTTGCAGTTATTGGGATACGTCCCAGGGTCGAGGCCCACTGCGTCATCAACTTAGTTCGAAGCAGCAGACAACTCAGGTGGCAGCTGGCGAGCCAGGTAAGTAAAAATGCATGCATAACTTTGATAGGATTGTCACTGTCACACATTGCACAAGTCCCATCAATGTCGGGGCGACTGTAGGCACTGCATTTTCGAATGTAAGTCCCAATGATGAGTCTCATATGGAGACACTACCTCTTTAGTTGTGAAAGCCGCGGGAAATGGACGTCGGAAGGGAATAATCAAGAATTGACACATTGTTGGATTTAATTCGCTGGAGTAGCTTCGGGTTCGCTGTTGGACCTCCGTTTTAAAACACACCCTTAGCCCAAACCCCATAAGACACACACCAAACTCATCTCACCCAAGCCTAATCCAAGAAATAATTAAAACATGTCACAAATTAAATTAAATTAAAACCATTTAAATTGAAACTGAAATTAAATTAAATTAAAACTAATTAAAATTAAATTAAAATAAAATAAAATTAAAATCTAATTAAATTAAATTCCTAATTTAAATAAATCACCTTCCTAAATACCAAAGATTTAAATTAAGTTAAATAAATCACTCACCAAATTTAAAGATATTCCCCACCAAAATATAAATATTCGTGCCTAAAAAAATCAAATTAAATACACACTTAAAATACTTGATAATTAGCCGAATCCGAATGGACGGTAGTACGGTCTGTACTTGGGAGAAAACTCCACGTACCACTTGAGCAAACGACGCATATTTCGCTTTATTATATCTTGTTTGTTTATTATCCACATTTTATACTCCGCCATTTAATTTCCGTATGTTATTTGCTTGTGTAATGACGATATAGTGCGCATGGGCTTAGTATGTTGGTCTAAATGTCCTCTATTTGAGAGAAGAAAAGTCTAAAAGACTACCTTTACGACAGTACTTTTCCGCGCCGGATGAAGTATGTTCGATTGAATGCGAGATACGTTTAATCGGGCATGCGAAGTCCCATATCCTTGTCTTATTTATTTTATATGCATTGTGATGTGATGCGCATGGGCTTATTATGTTGGTCTAAAGGTTCTATATTTGAGAGAAGAAAAGTCCAAAAGGCTACCTTTATGACAGTACTTCGCCACGCCTTTTATTATTCCATTGTTTGCTTTCTGTATGTCATCTCTTTGCATAATCATGCATCATATTGCAATCTGCATGGGCAAATCAAGTTGGATTAAAGGTCCTCCATTTTAGTGATAGAAATTTGAAGGGCTACCTTTGCCACGACGTTTTGCCGCGTCAGACAAAGTATGTTCGATTGAATGTAAAATACGTTTAATCGGACACTCGAAGTCCTATATAGATATGGGCATATGTTGCATCTCTTTTCTTTCATTCTCATTGTCTATCTTTTGCATCACATCATTGCACATTTATTTTAATGTTCAATTACCTCTTCAATTATCTCTTTACACCATGTGTTTAATCGCCTCTCTTTAATATGCATGCTTGTACAATCATTGTCCATTTGCGTTTCCATGATCATCAATGTCATACGTTTGTGAAATTATATGTTTGTCGTTATTTCAATTTGCCTTTATGCATGTGAACTTAGAATAGAATACCTTTGGAAATATATGTTGCTAGATTCGATTAAATTATTGCACAAATCATATCATTACAAGTGGCATAAGTAAGAGACCATTCCGAACCCAACGGTTTAAGGTCTTCCTTTGCGAGGGGTGAGTGCAGCCTTAAATCATATTTTCCCGGTTCACACCGGGTGGCGACTCCATGTTATTTCTCCGATTTAGTTCCCCTGCGGGCTATTCCGTACTCCCACCGGGCCGCGAGCCGGAACAATGTCGTCCAACTTCTGTGTCCTACAGTAATCTACAATTATCTTAAACTTAGAAAACTTGTTTCTTGTTCTTGAGCATCTAGAATAGTTCTAGGGTATCTAATTTTCTTAGATTTTGGGGCATTTTGATTTGGAGGATGGTTTTGGAGGTTAGATGCATGTGTGAAGTAATATTGAGTAATATTATTTCAATTTTGTCATTTGATGATTTGTTGCCGTTCTAGAGTGTTATGACCACTCTTGTAACTCCTATAATTGTTCTCGAGTTCTTAATTTGTGGTGACTTTGGTTGGTGTAAATATTAATATGATTAATGTTGAGGAATTGGATTTAAAGCATGAAAAATGATAATTTTGGTTACCAAATCAGATCTAGATATTCTATGATTTTGGTGAAGAAAATTATGTTGTATAAATATAATGGATGTGTTTTGGGCAATGGAACAGTTGCCGAAAATTGTTTCGGAGTTGAAATACGTGAAAACGGTGAAAAACGTCGTTACTGACTGAGTTTCGGGCTTACCGGGTGTCCGCTATCCAAAAAGTGAATTTGTCACTGTTCGGGCAGCCCATGAACTGCCCAAGTTGTAGAGTTCCTAATTAGGTCCCAAGAATCATCCAAAACAAGCATAAAATCGCATGAACACATCAAGGAATAATGGCGGAAACAAATACTCACAATGATTGGTTTGAGATGCAAAGAACACAAGTCTTTTTCTTGCTTTTTTGAGCTCGGCAATGGCTTCCAAGTGCAGTGAGCTGTGCGGTTTTGATGGTTGAAGCACCTCCAAGATTCGGCCATGGTCATCACCATTGAAGCTCCAAGCTTCAAGCTTTTCCATGCTCACAAATTCGTTTCCCTATCACCTATGTATAACCCAAGGTGTGCTAGCACTTCTTCATCTTCCTTGCTCTCTCAAATTCGGTCCAACCAGAAATTTTTGGTGAAGAAATCGGCTTGAAGCCGTGAGAAGAGGAAGAAGAAAAGAGAGGGAGAATGAAAATGCGTAAAAGAAGAGTGGAGAGAGAGAAAGAAAAAGAAATGTAATTAGTTTTTATAATTTCTAAAATTAATAAACATCATTTACCAATTCTTTTTACTTTCCATTAAATGCTAAAGTCAAAAAGTAAAAGCAAAAGTTGCTTTTTCAACTTCTACATCAATCACTCAAATCAAGTGACAACATGTCACATCACTCAAAGTGACATTTGATTTGACGCTTGATGTGACTTGCGATTTGACGCACGATTTGACTTGTGTGCCGCACTCAAATTCGAAATGTGAATGCGCTCGCAAATAATCCCGGGCTCGGGTTCGCTAATTCCAAATTAACGAATTTTCCGTCGCGTCGTAATTAAATGATTACGCCTAGCGAATTCACTATTCACATCGCTAACGAATTGATTCTAAATTAATTCGTTCGCCTGAATTAAAATCCAATTTCAATTCCGCGTCGAAATCTAATTTCTTATAATATATCGAATATATTATTTTATCGATTAATTCCAAATTAATCGTTCTCTCTTTTTAATTAATATTTTATCCCATATAAAATATCTCCGCAATTAATCCCAGATTAATTTTCTCTCTCTAGAAATTAATCTTCTCTCTCTACTAATTAATCCCAGATTAATCATAATGCGAGTCATACATCATCAGTGAATCTTTGGGAAGCGACCCATGAGATCTCCGGATATGTTGGCAGCAAATACGGTCGTCGGACTATCCGAACACGTAAGTACCTCGTACTACGTTATACCGATTTACAAGACAAGGTTGGCTTCTAGCAAAGCGCCATGCCTACCCAATTCTCCAGAAATATTCTTAAAGGAATATATAGATCTGTATCAAGCGTAGTATACCGTAGTATTGTGTATATCGGCCCAGTATCGGATAGTCACGTGCTAGGGCTGGGGCTGGATAAATGTCTGCCCCGTCCGAAGCACATGTCGGATGTCTGGTAACTAGTCTCTATAATCAGATATTCATGACCTGGTCATAATATCATGATTGGATGCGCATCACTCAAGACCCAGTACCGTATCCTGCGTGACATCATATCCACTATGACTGAAGTGATACTTCCGTCTTGACATCACACCCAATACACTACGACTCTCTGATAAACCAAGAAGTGGTGTACGCAGAACCGGTTAAAGCTCTGTACCACCAAGACCAAAGTCTACCGATTATCGTAAGTATTAGCGGTGCAAGTCTCAGGTTAAGACCAAATACACCTACCCTGATGTCGGACTCCCATAGACACATAGTCATAATACCAATGGGATTCCGAGGGGTTTATCCAGAGCGAAGCTGTTTCCCGTACCATCGGTGAAACACAACCTCCTATCGCACTTGCATAAGTATCCAATACTTAAATATATGAGAACTATGCCGTTGTGCCCTCACAACGCGTACAAGTGCAATACTAGCCTATTCTGCATTATCGATGTCCTGTCTCGATAATACTATGACTAGAGATATTTAATGATTTATCCTACGTGGACTGATACTGTCTCATATCATTCTCCGTCCAGGAACAAATCATAGGGACCTCTCATCATTTATATATCTAAGGTGATCTAATCACAAATGATAAGAGTGCAATCTCCTTTGTCACATAGTTAATTTGTACAACAACACCATGATCTGTACAAATAGTGACGCTATGGGTCATATTATCCAACAATCTCCCACTTGGCACATAGCCAGTCACTCGAGTGTCTAACACCCGAACTATGTACGGTTGGCTCAAACTGCTGAGAAAAGGTTTCGTCAGCGGATTTGCATGATTATCATCCGATGCGATTTACATGATCATCACATCGCCACGATGTATGATCCGAACGAATCAGATGAATATAGAAGTACATATCTGGATCGTCGATGAGACCTTTAATTCCTAGTCTGTGCTGACGCCTAGCTCATCCACTAACAGAACTATATCTAATCTAATTAGATTTATTATCGACCCAATAGCTTCTATTGCTGCCTCAGCTGCAACAATAATCCGTATTTGTTGTTTATTCGGCAACAGAATCTTGCTCGGAAGATTTCTAGCTCACTGTTCCGTTATTCAAACTATATAGTACCGTTTGCGACTTTTAGTCGTCTTTATCAGTTATAGGAAACTTGCTACAGTGATCCCAGTCACTTCAAGTTCTCCTTCTCCATAGACTAAGACAGCATCCTTAGTTCTCTAAGATACTAATGGATGTTTTTAACATTAATCCAGTGACTATCACTCGGATTGCCCTGTTTGTGAATCCATATGCTCAAAGAGTATGATACACCAGGTGTTGTACATTTTTCAATGTACGGTTTCTAGGAGAGTATTTCGAAAGCCAAGCTTTCGCCGATATTCATTTTATGGGAATATCATTTCCAAGAAATGACGTATTATCATTATTTTATAGGACAGCCACTGTCAGTGCGCTCCCACTAACCTTCTTATATATACACTAGAATTATTTTCGTTTTGAATTAAATCATACATCATTATGATTATATCAAAACGATAATTCCAAGAACCTAATGCTTGCTTCAATCCAATCATGGATCGAATAACAAGCATTATCCAAACTGGTTGATATACATGGAATCCATTTCGGGTTATATGACACTTTGCCATAATTGGGGAGTTGATATCTTGTATCACTTCCTCATACGTAGTCAGTTGGTATTCCTCAATAAGATTCACATCTTTATAAGGTTAGATCAGAAACCCATACCCCAGGTTGTTTTCCGACTCTGTCTGACTTACGCGGGTCTTGTGTATTAGAAGATTAATGGTAATAGTCTCATCTTGATGAACTATTTGTGTTCCATTAAGATTCGGTGCCTTGAAACAGTATTACTACGATTTCCATCGAGTTATACTATCCTCCCACTTACCACTGCATATCGGTATTCCTATCAGGAGGAAAACGTATGGTGAGCAACAATCTAATTGTTCTCTTGTGAGGTGTATAAGTACAATACTTACGGTATCCCTAGGATGACCTACATTTGGCACTATCCTATTGGGCTTAGTTTGGTATCATCCAAAAATATGCCTAGCATACCCAAATTATCAGGAGAGAAGAGAAACCGGTTTCTTTCCCGTTCATATCTAATATGTAATCTGTCAAACAGATTTTATGGAACCTTATTCAAAATAAGTTCTTGCACTGTTTAGCATATCCGTCGAAGGAAATGGTAGCTCAGAGCGACTCGTGATTAACCTTATCATGTCTAACAAAATTCGGTTAATCTGTTCGGACACCACCATCAAACTGACGTGTTCCGGGAGGAGTCCTTATTTGAAAGAATATTATACTCTTTCAATATACTAGAAACTTATTGTTTAAGTATTTTATTCATTACTTTCTTACCGTGACGGTTTAATACTTTAGCCGATCTATTTGTCTATTTCGTGTCGAAACTCTAAAAGTTTCCGATTTGTGTTTCAAAAGAAACACATAACCATACGCGATGCAACATCCGTACAGGTCACGAAATATTCATATCCATATCTAGCCTAGCTTAGACATGGGCCCACTCGCTTCACTATGAAGTAGGGCTAACAGATCGGTGGCATTTACACTTTTACAAGTAAATAGTGTTTTAGGCACTTTGCCCAAATAGACTAGATTCGTAGACTTTATTTGAATGGAA